>ATSW01014850.1:0-15636 GCA_000444245.1 Botryllus schlosseri | reverse complement strand
GAAAAAGACCCGACGAAAGAAAGCACTCACAATGAATGGAAAAGAACTAGTAGAAAGGGCCGCAACATCGAAAAAGAACTGTGACATCGGGCACTCTAGGACGAGGTGGATTTAGAGTAAAGGATCGCTACTGATGCATGTCGTTCTACATCCTCCTATATGTTCATGACATCGCATTGTACATTGTGTGTGACTTGTTCAGATCAAAAATATAACCCAACCATGTTATGTCATGTTATGAAACAACTTTTACGGCAGGCTCTCCATAGCAACAAATGAATATATGCAGACGCCCCGTCCCGTTTCGGTTTATTAGGCCTATATTTTGGCGAAATGACCAATGACCATGACCATACTAGCAACAGCGGAAGGTTGTGCACTTGAAATAAATTGCCTGTAGCAGGAAATAATGAGCATTTTGGTATAAATTAATAAAATTGTAATTAATTTGTTGAAATCGCAAAAAAATGTCCCGCACAAACTAACTTCAATTTTCGACATTGGTTCAAATATAGAAAAAAATTACAATTCAAAGTTTATTCTTTGCTACAAATTTCATCTTCAAATATTTGTCCTTTTGCACTTCTGGTAAATTTCTTCCATCAATTTGACTTTCCTTTCTGTAATTATGTTCGTGCCAGGGACATCTACAACGGACTTATCCGACTTCCAATGGGGTTTTAAGGCACTTTATCGCTGCAGGACATTCGAGCTCAAAGATAGCAGCAAATAATTTTTGGTATATTCTAGAGCCCGACAGATATTCGATTTTTGGGCCGATACCGATAAAACCGATATCTCACAACTTGACCGATAACCTCAATACATTCAGCAGATATTCAAAAGAAGTGGAATATAAGTACATTTTCAATGCTTCCAGAGCATTTATTTGAACAGCTTTGCAGCCATTGTTATACTTGAATATTAAATTTACCCGAAAGGCTGCATCTGGACACCTGTAAAGTGTAAGCTATGTGAAATATATCAATATTCTAAGTCTAGCGGTCAAAGATTATAGTTTTCTGACTTCCTACACCGCCATGTTGTGACGTCCGAACATTGCCGATAATTTTTCACCTCCAATGACCGATACCGATAATTCTTTTAAAGTGTGATATCGTCTCGATATTATGGGCGAACCGATAATCGGTCGGGCTTTAGTAAATTCCATCTTTAGACATCTGGTTAGAAAATCAGGATCCCTGAAACGCATTCGCGATGAATAAGCATGATATCTCCAGAGTTACTCTCCGTGTGGGGATTTGGAAGTACGCTATCATGGCTCTCGAGCTCCCTCTCGCATTGCGTAAAGATGGAAGTTTATCCCATTTGATTAGTGATAATCTACTATTTTCTTTGAAAGAGCGGCATGCTCTTCACAGCTCAAAGTTAAACTTAAAATCATCTCCCCATCCTCGGTTTTCTAATATTTTCATCCTAATTTCTGGGTTAGTGGATTGTAGTTTTCGTAATGTTTTATCACATCATCTCCAAATTTGTAGCTGCGAGTTGGATTTGTTGAAGACGTTGGATTGAATAACTCTGATGTATGCTTTAAAAGACTCGATAATATGATGTTGGCAACCAATATATTGTGTTTTATCAAACCCTTGCTCATCATTGCATTTTTCAGTTTCACAACAACGCCATTCCGCCGTCCAGTATCAACAGATGCTGTGTCACATATGATATGGCATTTTCAAATTTTCCTATGCATCATATTCCTCTAATGTCTAATCGGTTTTCTAGACCGCTGAAAATATCGTGAGTTGTTCTTCAGTTTGATTTGTGTCAGGCAAATTGAAATTATACGATATACATTATACAGTCCACATCTAAAATCGAAATTAATAATAATATTATTAATTATTTATTCATTCCGACTGTAAACAAGAACACTATAGGATTAATTCAATCTGGGCAATCACAATTTACCAAAAAATCTTCGCAGTTGGAATTGGGTCAGTGGAATTCAAATCAGTCGATATATATATTACATAGTCTGTATCTGCAAAAGAAAGCCTATTCTTCATACAGTGAAAACTGGAAAAAATTTGTAAGAGAGGTTTTTTAAACAGTCTTGACTTTTTTGAATTTTGAAATCGAGACACGAAAGTTCATCATTTCTGACTACAGGTCACTTAAAATTATGAATTTTTTTCAATTCACAACCTCATTGCGTACATCAGGTCCGAGCCCTCTATGACACAGGTTTGGAGCGGTTTGTACCGCAAGTAGGCCTATATTCCTTATAAATCATACTGCATAGCGAGGAGAACAAATTTGATATATGATATTTATTAAACCTCAGCTTTTGATAAAAATGCGCTGGATAAGACGAGAATTTTGTCATTGACTAATCATTGCTCCCCGGGTCGGATGACATCGTCCGGATTTGCTGACTTAAGTCAATATAAAGATCAGTGTGTTACTGTCTTCTGTGTTACTTATAAACGCATCATGTATATATGCCTACGTTGTTCCTTGCACTGAGGGCACTTTGTATATTGTTTAAAGTTATTATAGAAAACGATATACATTCATTATACATCGATCGCGGCCGTGGTCGCGGTCGCGGCTTCTGAATTTTTTTGGGTACGCGCGATATCGCTCACAAAACTTGAAGGGGTCTCTGCTTAAGCGGATACGATGCCGGTAACGAGCATAGATAAACCTCCGACACTTGAGTATGGATTCTGAAGTCGACCTCGGTCAGACTTGAACCCACAACAATTTTGAAGCAGTTGGTAATGCCACTGCGTTATACTCGCACGCTATAGCCCGGACCTCGTCGGGCTTGATATTCGATAGCCGCTGGGGCAGTTTTGTCTATGCCGTGTTGGTCGTTGCGGCGTTGCATGATTTCTTAGAAACTTTTGCTACCGGCATAATCTCTCCGTTATAAAACTGTATTGTGTTGTAGACTAGTAGTGAGTCTGCTCATTCGCGGTCTGTGATCATCACGGTAACCTTGCTGTTACTTTGTTACTATGGAATGGAATGTTAACATGGAATTGCAACGACCGATCTTGCAGCTTCGTTCTGCTTTGCTGAGGCTATATTCAGAATTATTTTGCGGCAGCGACTGTAGGATTTCTGGCAAACCAAAAGTTATCTTCCAGAGCGCAGAATTTACTGAATCTGGTCTTGATCGAAAATATGACGTGGAGTTATCAAAACTTGGTTGTTAAACTGCGCTGCCTATTTTCAAAAAAGATCAACATCGAAAAGAAATGTGACATCGGGCACTCTAGGACGAGGTGGATGTTAGAGTAAAGGATCGCTACTGATGCGTGTCGCTCGACATCCTCCTATCTGTTCATGACATCGCATTGTGTCTTATCGCATTGTACATTGTGTGTGACTTGTCCAGATAAAAAATATAACCCAAAGATGTTATGTTATGACTGCTGCGCTCGTTGCAGTATATGATATATTCGCGGACTAAAACCTTCCATGCTGTTCTTCACTTCACTTGTACCGATCTATGTAATCCTAGTCAACTGACTATGAAAGTGCTAATATACAAATACATATTCCACCAGTAGAGAATAAAGTACATTGCCTCTGTACGCCGTATAGCGTTGGATACCTCTCCAAAAATGAGCCGAGGTTATTTTTTATTATTTCAGAAACATGTGTATACATACCGATGCAGTTGGATTTTGTCATAGCGACAAATAAACCTATGCATGAACAACAGGCAACGATGTTCATTACTCTATATGTTGCCAATACCCGAACGAGATTAATGACGCGTAAGGTTGCATTTAAAACAAACGTGTTAAACAAATGCCTCTTACAAAATTGTTTTTTTTTTCAAACGTTGTATATTTATGCCATAATTGCGTAAATACGTTCGAAAAAACATGTAGTATGAGCCTACCGATTATTTGAACACGATATAGTCAACGTTTACGATGTGGGGTGGTTGGAAACCCCGAAATAGCCGTCGGTTCAACAGTTATAGCAAGTAGACAGCGATCATTGGTGCGGAATGGGTGTTCTGATGACGATCCACCAACCGTAAAAATGCTGCATAACGATGAAATGCTGATTAAAGATGTTTTGGTCTGTTTATGACAGTGGTTTGGAAGCCCTGTCGGAACCGGGTCGGAGACGGTCAGACGGATTCATACTTTTGCAGCTAAGGCCGAATCCGGCTCCGAAACGGACTACGGAATTTGTCGATCTGCCCCGCACTATAGTACTCATGCAGTTGCTATTTTTTCGACGTGAGTAAATAATCTAATGGCGCGAACCTATGAGGTTCACCAATATACCGGTTTAGGGCCAAAAAAACGGTATTCCATACACAGAAAACCGATTTTCACATCACTACCTCTTCAAATCTCCTGAAATTTGGTACACGCACAGATGAGCTAATTCCAAACAGGATGAACTTTATTTTATGAAAATTGGACTTTGTGGTCAAAAGTTACGTCACTTTGAAAATTGACAATTTTCTACTTGTTTCGGGTCTGCACATCTCAGGTTTTATCAATGAAATATTCAGGAAGGTGTAGCTAGATGTTGGACGACAGTTGAGATACGGCACTTGAATTTATCTGAAGCTTGTCTGATCGTCTATATTTCCAAGTGAAATTTAATACCGTGTAGGTTAGGGTCAAAAATTAAATTGGGGGGGGTGATCTAAAATCAGTCAGGCGTTACACGATTTTGACTATGGATTGCTCAAAAACATATTAAAATAGTTTGGAAAAAACGATCTTAAATGAAAGTTTGCTTCAAGGAGAATTCGTTCATAGCTGTTTGATTTTGGTTTTTAAACTGTAAAGTGATGAAATTGCAGTTTCAAGAGCACACTTCATTTATACACGAAAATGCAGTACTAGTAGGGCGTGTTCGGACATTGAGTCTGGGGTATGTGCGGACATCATGTGTGGGGTGGGTTCGGACTGTGTTACCATTCGGACATCCTGTCTGGGATGAGTTCGGACTGTTTTGCCCCTCGGATATCGTGTCTGGGAGGTGTTCGGGACATCATGTCTTGGGTGCGTTTGGACAGTTTTTCAACTCGGACATCGTGCCTAGGGTGTGTTCGTAATGTGTTGCCTTCAGGACATCTTGTCTAGGGCGTGTTCGGACATCATGTCTCGGGTGTTAGGACTGTGCTGCCACTCGGACATCATGTCATAAACAAACATCAAAATTGACCCCGTACGCCTGGCAGATTTTTACATCAGACAACGATATCAACTTCATTGATTGGGTGAATAAGCATCATTCGCTGACTATCTACAAGTAGTGCATTTCGCTCTCGATGTTGTGTGATTGCGAGTCAAGCTCACAGCAGAGAGTTACTAAATATTCGAGCAAACTTTTGTAACAAAGCAAGTAAAATTTTTGAGATTGACAAGGTACATGCTCGTTTAGTGTTGATTTTTTATGCTGCTAGCACCATGCATATAGTGGCCTGCAGTTGAAAGTCAATAAATTTCAACCAAAGAGGTTATAATGAAGTGAAAATTGTAATATATGAAAAAGGTTCACAGTGCAGAACTTACCAAGGCTCGTTTGTGAGCCTGAACCTCTAAATTTCTGAGGTTCAATTCACACACAGAACGCGAACCTGAACCTCACGTTCACACCATCCCTAGTAAGCGTGCCACAGTTTGGGAACCACTGATCTACTAGGTCCCCGGGATGCAAAGACAAACCATATGATTAGATTATATGATTCGTCATATCATCATATGATTTGTCGGAGAACAAATAGGGCTTTGCCATCCATGACGCGAAATTGAGTATGAATATATATGGGCAAGACTGCAGCATTCAGGCGTTTGGTCGACATATGAGTTTTATACGGAGTTTTCCGCTTTTATTGATTTGCCTGTACTATGTATCTTCATTTTGCATGCATGTAATCACAGACTGTTTCCACAAGCGTAACCGAGAGACAACTAAGCCTAAGTAAATCACGCACTCGATGGAATCGGGATAGTATCCGGAATTACTAGCACCATGTGACCTAATTCACACCAGAGGGTAAATCGATTTATACTTTAAGTATTCGGTATTATAGTATCGCCAACGCAATAGAGAGGTGTAACATAATGAATGATGATGCAGTAGAATAAGGCCTTGAAGGTCGGACGCAAGATATGATACCCCGCGGCTAAGCCCTTTTCAGCCTCTTGTATTTTTCGTTACTCCTTGCAGTAAATATAAATAAGAAATACATTCCGACTGCGTCAGCTGCGGCTGAGCTCGTCGTGGCCCCGAGCAATAGTCGTTACTCCATGTATAGCAATATAAATAATAAAGATACCTCGACTCTATACGGAAGTTGTGGTTTTGCTGACAGGCTCGCGGTGAGGAATACATATTGCGCAACCACTTGTGAGGGCGGCACTAATGTTTCGGACATTTTTCTCAAACTAGATATAAGCATGGAAATCGAACATGGGAAATGTGAGCAAGACATTACGGAGGTGAGCCTGGCAACTAATTCTTGTTTGAATGGTATTAACTATTAAAATGTTATAATGTTTATATATAACCGGATATCAATGTGGATATGTTGATTTCTTCGCCTACCGCGTACAGACTCATGATCTTTCACTTGGAACCTTTTCATACTAGTTCTGTAGGCTATATCTTATTCTAATATGCTTATATTACTGTCATCAGTCCAAGTTGAGTGCTTTATTGACATATCGCACTAAGTCCACTTAATCACTTCCTAATTTTTTTTATTGTATCGCAAACCTGTGGCGAATAAAAATAATACAAAATCACTAGCCGAAATATTTATAGCCGATCCGTACTTTTGAAGGACTGCATGAAAGAGTTCAATTCCTTTAAGACTCCCGTTATCATGCGCAATTAAGGATAAAAGAAGGAATTACCACGTATAGCATGCGTCCTTACCTGACTTGGGCTATTATATAAGTGGGCATTTTAGGTAATACTGAAATGAATAGTGAAATGTTTGATATACAATTGAATAGCGTACAAATACCAACTTTAGCCTATACAGGAGTGCACTAACGGACATGTTTAGGAAATTGTCACGTGATCGTCTGACTGACAACAGTGGTGCAGAGTTGTGAATATTTTGAACCCAGGTATAGGCCTACGAAAAGCTCACAATGGTCCATTACGAATCTAACACACTTCCAATATTCCCGTCTACGCAATGACGTCACGAATACTCAATTGTGCCGTCACAGTGGATTGAAATTGACAATTGAAAATATAGGGTGAATATAGCTCCTTTGACAAAATAAGCTTCCAACCACTGTCATATACGGAACAATAATATCATTAACCAGGACTAAATCGTCATGCAGCATTTTTACGGTCGGCGGTCATCATCATCAGAACATGCATTCCGTACCAACCGACTATTTCACGGGTTCTAATAATCCCATATCGTATACGTCGCCTATGTCGGGTGGTAGTCATCTTTAGGCTCATAGAACATGTTTAGGAAAATATTTACACAGTTACGGCTTAATTATACAACTTGAAAAACACAATTTTTTAGTAAAAAGCCTGTTTAAACATGTTCTAAAGTTAAACAAAGTGTTTTGAACAGCCATTGTTTTAAATGCAACCCTACCTACAGATAAATGTCAGTCTCCGAAATTTAGGAACGGAGCTATTTTGCTTTTCAGAGATCAACTCCGGGATGCTACATAAAAACAAGACACTTCCTGGCTGCCATGATGTTTCTCGGTGTTTTCAACAGTTATTTCATGAGAATAAATCTCAACGTAGCGATCGTTGCAATGGTGTCCCAATCGACACATAAGAGCAATATCAATGTTACGGAATGTCCGGATCGCGGAGGGGTCCACATACATAACAACACCGTGTCAGTAAGTGCATGGGTCGAAGCGCCTTGACCTTCAATCCTCATCTTATAATAATGTACAGAACGGTGTTTTCGAATGGGATCGTACACAACAAGGCATCGCACTCGGCGCATACTACTACGGTTACGTCTTAACTTGCCTCCTTGGCGGATATCTTACCAATCGTTTCGGGGTGAAGATGGTGATGGGAATATCAATGTTGCTATCCTCTATTATATCGCTTCTATCTCCAACATTCGCGTATTGGGACTTCATTGTGTTTGTTATTGCACGTGTGCTACTGGGATTTCTACAAGTAACCTTTTTAGATTATCTGATTTGACCCACCGATGAGAGAGATCTAAATCAAGAACTTTCAGGGAGTCACTCTTCCCGCTGTGCAGTCTGCTTGGGGCAGATGGGCACCGCCTTTGGAGAGAAGTCGGCTTGTAGCGATATCTTTCTCGGGGATGAGTTTCGGTGTATTTTTCACATCATTGGTAACGGGAGGGATAGCGGAAAACTATGGATGGGAAGCAATTTTCTACATATCAGGTGAGCTGTCCTTTTACACCATGCAAGTATATCTAGTAAGTTGGCATCGTTCGAAAGGTCACGAAAATCAAGTGAGTAGTGATCAAACCTCCTCGTGTTGGAGATAGGTTATATCAGGGTTGTAATGACTCGAGTCATGACTCGACTCGAGATTTTTGGTGACTCGACTTGACTCGAGTCATTTTCTTGAAAATGAAAAATGGCTCGACTCGACTCGAGTCAATTTGTGTATTGACTCGACTTGTACTCGAGTCATTGCGCATGACTCGGACCAAGTCATATGACTCGTGACTGGGTCTTCCAAGACAGGCATTTCATAGTAATGTCGTAGAATAGTGAAGTTATTACACTACATATTTTGGTCTATAAGTACTGGTACCTGAAAATGTTACTAGAAACCGTTCAAAGTGGAGAAAATTATAGTATATTATGAACGCGAAGCATTCGATATCACCGACCAGAGTTGTAAGAAGTTGGTTTCATGTGACATTAACTCGGAACTGAACGGTCAACACAATGGCTTGGACTCGGACTCGAGTCAAAACACTATGACTCGGACTCGACACTCTACTCCGTGACTTGGACTCGGACTTGACTCGGTGGTGAATTGGAAATGACTCGACTTGACTCGAGTCAAAATTATAAAAGTGGGAGTGACTTGTGACTCGGAGTCTTGTGACTTGGTTACAACCCTGGGCTATATCCGGGCTCGCCAACAAAGAGCCCGCAATCTTGAAGATCGCATGAGGAGAATGAATGACTGAGCTGCTAACTTGCAATAATTTACAGTCTTCAATCTCTCAACTTTCTAGAGGGCAGTTTGCAGCCAGGATTGTAGTTTTATGATGAATAACGACATAAGTCGTCTAATATTCCACTTCGTGCATACTCCGTTTTATCCATTTTACCAGGCACAGTGGCTCTTCTGTGGACGACAGTATGGTTTGGAACTGTACATAGTTGGCCTCAAAGCCACCCTAGGATTTCAATTCATGAAAAAGTCTACATTATTGAAACTATCGGATTAAATTTGAATCATGAAAAGGTAGGAAATTATATGCGGGTTGCTGATTATCGCGTATTGTCCTTTATTGCATATGCTCAAATGTAGGGTTGTGTTCAAAACAAAAATTAATTTAAAACAAACATGTTTAAAACAAGGCCCTTGTTTAAAACATGTCTTTTATTTTTATTTTTTTCTAAACCATGACGACACGCATATTCAATTGTGACGTCATATTGGATTGATATTCGCAATTGAAAATGTAGGGTAAATATAGCTCCTTTGACGAAATAGGCTTCCAACCCCTGTCATATACGTTCCAAAAAAATCTTCAACCGGGACTACATCGTCTTGCAGCATTTTTACGGTCGGCGGTCATCATCATCAGAACATGCAGTTCGTACCAATGATCTATATCTACGTACTATAGCTGTTGCACCGACTATTTCGAGGGTTCCAACCCCTCCATATGGTATACGTCGGCTATATCGGGTGGTAATCGTCGTCCGTAGGCTCATACAACATGTTTTTGGAAAGTATGTACACAATTAGGGCATAATTATACAATTTGAAGAAAAAAAAACAATTTTGTTTTAAAAGGCTTTTGTTTAAAACACTGTTTCAAACATGTTTAAACAAACATTTGTTTTAAATGCAACCCTAGCAAGACATCCTGTTCACGGACATCATTCTTAATTTCTGTGTCCACTCAAGGCACCTCAAATTCCATGGACTGCTATATTGAAATCCGTTCCAGCATGGGCTATTACAGTCGCGCACTTCTGTGGACTTTGGGGGGCTTGCACCTTCATGGCGATGCTACCAACGTTCATGGCAACAATCTTGCGATTTAGTGTGACTGCGGTATAGTGCAGATCAGACAGCATGGATACAGTGTCTCTAACCTTCTGCTTTTTCAAAGTTAGAGTGGAGCTTGGAGCGCAGTTCCGTACGTGCTGCAATTTCTGCTTGTTCTAGTGGCTGGGCACATTTCTGACGAATTGCGAATGCGTGACGTACTGAGCACCATCACTGTAAGAAAATTGAATACAAGTTTAGCTTTAGCGGTACCTGCCACGCTCGTTGCACTTGTTGGTTACGTGGATTGCAACGTCCATGCTGCGGTAGCTATGTTCTCCGTGGCGGTTGCGTTCAACTCCTTAACAGGTAAATGTCCGTAGAGATTATTAGGCTGCAGACAGTTTAAATCGCAGGGACATTAGATACCCTGTTGTACGCCTATTTATTCGTTGCCAGGAATGTGGTTGTTTCCATTCTACAGCTGACATTGTACAGCCTGCCACGGTCATTGCATTTTTAAGTTGCAATACATTCGCATTCGTATTAATCATATATCATTATAGCTTTCACCCAGCAGGAGTATCATTGCCAGGGGACACTAACGTGCCGTCCTCTTTTACGTATTGCTAAGTCAGCAAATCCTATTTTGTAGTGCCGGGATGTGAATCAAATACAATAGACCTTGCTCCTCAATTCGGTGGCGTTGTGTATGGAATCTCGAACACGATTGCCAACATTTCTGGATTCCTTGCCCCGCAGATGGCCGGTATGTTGCTGCAACATGACGTAAGATACGCTGTATTAATTATTGTATTCCTCGGTTGCATGGCAAAGTTGTTGCGAATCGTCCCGTTATCAAACATTTAATATTCAATAATCATTGTGGCATGAGAACTGACACACAATGTCACTGCATTTTTCATAACAATATGTATATAGTCCTTATTTATCGGCTGTCCTTCAACAGTTCATACAGGATTCTTTATTGCTGAAACAGGATTGCACAACAAGAAAGAATCAGAAACCCGGAATAATAAGATGACAGTGATATAGAAGATATATGCTGATCTTTTTTCGAATTTGACCTCAACATTCACGCATATATTTAGTCGTGACTCAAATTATTTCATAAGTCATCACGGTCGAAACGCATGTCCTACATAAAATTGAAATCATAAATTCAACTCCTACCTACATGTCGTCCTTTTAGCTGGTGTTTCAGCGTCGAAATACGTTCCTTTGAAAAACAAACTATTGCTCATCATTTGTATTCACATAGGATTCTATGCACGGATGGCGGACGGTGTTTTGGCTGACTGCCGCGGTATATCTGTTCGGGGCAATATTTTATCTCATCTTTGCTTCTGGTGAAGAGCAAACCTGGGGGTCTGGGAAGCAGACGAGCCTGGGTGAAGCTAAATGCATTGCAATGCAAACGACGAAAGGTTCAGCACATTTTTCTATAACATTCGAACGATGTTTATAATACTATCAGCGTATTTTTTCGATGGCGCTCAGGTCCTGATATCAACGGTCATTAAAACACTGATATGTATGTTTCTGATACTCAAGGGAACTGAGTTGGAAGCCAGGTATATCTGATCCACTTTGGAGGAATAGAATTTATACTTCGCCGTGGATTTGTCTGGAAAAAAGAACAGCAAGGATGCGGGTTTATGCTATAGTAATATGCATATTGATTGTTATTGAAATATATATGATTCCGTCAAGTGCTCGAGGTCGTTGTCGTCTATTCAAGTGGTTCTCAACCGCCGTTCCGCGACGACATTCCAGCCGGTCCGGCAAGTATATTACAAGATGCAATGGTGAAGGCTTGTCCATTGATAAAATAAATAAAACATCAAATTTTAAACTGATACATAACTTCGTGTGGTAAAATTGGGCCTGGAAACCTGTTCGATTTGACTTCAGGTTCAAGATGTGTCATTTGACGACATGCGAGCGAGCGAGCTGACTCATCGCTAAACAGCGCAGTTTGCGCGATCATTCGTTTTCGATTCATTCATTTTGTGCAGGACCCCAAACCGCCCAATTGGAGAGGGGCCGAGCTTGAAAAGGGCCCAAAATTCTTTTGCAAATGAACATATATCATAGCGTATTTTTTGAAACTTTTTCCAACATTTTTCAATTTCTTTTCGCGCTTTGCGCGATTTAGTGTCTCTAAATGTCTTGCTATTAGGTGCCCTTCTCCGTGGAATACGCATGATTTATATAGAAATAGGCATTTTGGCGTCAGCCATTACCGCGCCACGACGTACCAGCACATAATGAAGTTTTGGTTAACATGAGACTCCGAAAGGTGTGCCAAAAATTCGGCAGCGAGAAAACCGATTCAATCATGAATGATCGAAAATTTTCGCTATTGGCGCGATTAAGCTGCATAAACTCTCGGCTTACACCGAGTGGAATGAATGTGCTCACAAGTACTGGTGAAGCATCCACCCAACTGTCGGGACTGGGCGGGGGCGAAGCCCCCGGAAGTTCGGCTTATCGCCTTGTGGGCTGACCAACGTTTTCGGGGGTGGACCGACGAAGTGCATTTTCGGCCCGGATTTGCGGATGGCCAGTATAGCTGCTGCCTGCTGTAAGGTGTTTTCTTGCGGCACGCGTTGTATTCGTAGTTGCCAGAGTAGCCTACGTCTAGTGGCAGTGATCAATGAGCAAGGTAGTACGACAAGGTTCTTGGTTCGACTCCGAAACACTTCTCTCGATATTGTCAAAGAGAAGGATAGTATTCGAGTTGGCGTGGTCGGTTAAACCCTCGGCCTTCGGCGCGAAAGACTGTAAACGACTCTCGGCGGTATAGCAGCACGTTTATCTGGACAAGGCATTTTTACCTCAACTCAGCAGACTCACTTCCATAAAATAACATGGATGCCATCATGAAGATAATTAATTACGATCCAAACCCTCTAAATGTCACTCTCTAGCACCATAAATTGCAAAAAACGGCTGTATACTATACATTTTGGCTTCATTTCAGTTTTGAAAGTTCACCGGTCCGCCAGACATTTTTTGAAATTTTACCGGTCCGCGAGCTGAAAAAGGTTGAGAACCACTGGTCTATTCCACAAAATGATCTGGTGCTTATCGTCTGTTATCTTTTGCATCGTGGTCTGTAAAAGTGCACAGTATAATATAAGTAACGCAAATCATGGCAGATTCCGATCGAAATTCAGAATTGAATAGTAACTCTAAAAATCAGAAATGGCGATCGCAAGATAATAAAAACTAAGCAACGTACTGAGATATGCAGGGGTCACTGAGCAGAAGGAAAAAACGAATTTATACGATTCCCGAAGTGTGGATTTAACGCACGACCCAATTTTATTCTAGTTTATTTGTAAGACACCGCTTAAGCCAGGGGTTCTTAAACTGGTGTCCACCCTAAGTAATTAAAATTGAGCTTGATGTGCTGATCGTTTTCTTTTGTTCAATCATCGGCTAATGAAATTCTGGGGGTAAGCGCAGTCGCTCACGACACCTGAAGGGGACCACAGTAAAGAAAAAGAACCATTGGCTCAAGCGGATCCGATGCTGGCAACGAGCCTATTAACTTCAACACTTGGGTATAATAGATTCTGAAGTCGAACTAGAACCCACAACCCTTTAGAAGCACTTGGTCATACCATTTCGCTACTCGCTACCCCGAATCTTGTCAGGTATGATATCCGATATAGCCGTTTGGACAGTTTTGGCGATGCCGCATTGGTCGTTTGCGACGTTGTATATTGCGTCATACATCGTATTCCATGATTGTGTGACGTTTTTATGAAGTACATAGTGTAATGTAGAAGTAGTGTGCAGAAGGATCCGTTGCAGTATTCGAAAACTAAAACCTTCCATGCTGTTCTTCACTCTACGCAGCTATATACCGTTCTATTTGAAAATCCTTTGTCAAATGATTGAGAAAGTGCTAATATACTTAGAAATACATATAACATCAAAACAAAATGCCTCCACGTGCACCACGGCGTTTGATACATCTCCAAAATTGAGACGGGATTATATTTTATTTGCATCGCATATATCTTACTGTAAATATCGGAAACATGTGTATAAATACTCGATACATACCGATTCAGTTGGATTTTGCCATAGCGACAAATAGGCGTATACATTAACAACAGGCAAACGATGCTCATTGCTCGGTGTTGCCAGTACCAGAACGAGATGCATTACGCGTATAGGTAATTGTGTGTTTATGGATATTGCAGCACTGCGTCTGCATTTCGTACATATATAGGTTCGTTAACTTTGCATCGTTTGAATAAACTTTATACGGGTTTGCTTGCACTGGTTCGTGTATTTACCAGTGCCTGAGCATCGACGCACGCAATAAATTCAAGTGCAGTATTGTTAGAAAGCACGGGCAAAATGAAAGAGAAGAATGGGGAGGACTCTGCACGGAACGTCACGGAGGTTTGTAACCTTTTATCTGATAGACTGTAGTAGGTTGCACTTTCTGGTACAAAATACATCAACTCATATGGGATAGATTTCGGGGTTTAACTACGTACCGCAATACAAATTTTTTTCGCTACCAGTACATGCTTATTGATGATGTGACAAGCTCATATGAGTGCGGACAATGTCTGCACAGTGCCATGCCTAACGATTCCATTGGGTCAAAATGCTATTATTGGACCCGGCAGGATTGAGATTAACGATCCCCAGTATACGCATATATGCTGCTTCTCTTTGCGCACGCAGCCATGCAGCATTGTAAATGATCCATAGATCTTCCTGATTTTCACCATGACGTGACGTCAGCTATATACACTCTCTGGTGCGTAACCTGTCATTTAGCCAAATACACTCATTTGACGCCTGATGCACGGGGTGCAGTGAGATGTGTTAGTTCAGTGGTTCCCAACCTTTTTCATCTCGTGCCTCCCTTGGCCGAAATTTGAGCCAAAATTCCCCCCTTAGGAGAAATCTGCCCGATGATTAAAAAAGGTAATTTTTAACCGCGCAAACACCGGTTGACCGAAGAATAAGACGGGCGGTACAGAGTGTTTGTTTCTAGCAGTGCTGTAACAACACTTTGTAGACCTCCAAAAACAATGGTCTTGGTCCCAATCAAACAAATTCTGGAAGGCTTGACTCAACACACCCCATATTTCCATTTGTGTTTTCGGCTTATTATGCACTAATCGCTAATATAACCGCTGTGAAAAATCAGTATGCATAAATTTACTGGTCTCGTGATTTTTTTCTCAGGTAGTAAAGTAAAGTGGCCTTCCTATTTGTTTGTTTGTTTTGGGGTATTCATGGTGTTTGTCGACTACTATGGTCATATACACCAGGCCGATATTTATCTTATCTTCCGTAACTGCCGACTTATAGCACGGCCCACCACGCGGATGAGGTGGCGAGGAGGAGCCTAGGTAAACCTCCAACACTTAGGTATCGGAATTCGGAAGTCGA
>ATSW01014847.1:0-11490 GCA_000444245.1 Botryllus schlosseri | reverse complement strand
TGGCACCCTCTTATCTGTCCATTACATCGCATTATGCGTGTCTTGAGCCGATAAAAATATATAATCTGACGATTATTACTATTACAGCCTTCATTTGCGAAAAACTCGCAGTGCACGTTCTACGTGCCCTTTGTGGACACGCTGAAAGTTCTATAAGTTAAGATTACTGACAAATGCCACTGACTAGCCAAGTACGAAATCATGAAACCTCCAAACGTAGAATGCATATCTTTTCATCATATCGCAATCGTGTGGTTTATTCATTTGTTAAGAATTGAATAAAATGATGATGTCGCTGCTAGATTCATTACTGATAATTTCTTACAGTCGAGAGGCTAATATTCAAATGAATAAAACTTAACGGGTGGGTGACTGGGTCATGTGACTTCGCAGCTGACCTAAATAATAACAAAGACTGTGCCTTAAACGATCACAGCTCTTGGGTTATTTCGCCATAGTGGTTATAATAGTTGTCATTTTTTCGTGTTTCTCCAAGCAATATGCAATCAAGCAAGAATACGAGATAGACTTAAGAAAGAGATGATGATCTTTTGTTACCGATGAACGTGCTTGTAGTCATTCTTGTTCTACAGTTGTTTGGTACCGGTCCCGTTTTTCAATTTCAACTTTCTTTGTTTGATATGATAAAAACGGCTTTATCATTATACTATACAGATAAACGAAGATCCGTTACCTAATTGACGTGAAACATAATGATGGAAAGAACCTTTAAACAAAGAAGAGCCTTTGGTGCGTATTGACTTATGACCCAAGATGGGTCAATATCGAGATTCCAAACTCAACATATGGTGCAAATTGACTATTCCACAGTAAAAAATAGAATGCATAATCATCAGTTGCTATTGGAGACGGTTTGTGTTTTTTGTTCTGAAATTTATCACTCATTATTGAACAATTCTTGTGAATCCAATTTATGGCAAATACGGTCCGCATTCTTTATACTGCGACCTGCGTTATACTTGAAACTTTTCTTGTCCACTAATTTATGAAAGTTTTACCGTTCATAGAAGTACCAATATTAGTTCTGGACCACTATAAAATGCAAAATTTATATGTATCTTTTTGTAAATAAGATCAAATTATCAAGTTGAATTTCCATGTAGGATCTTGCCCATAGTGCCAGTTAAGCAGAATAATTCTGTGCGAACTGCGAACAACTGCACCTAGAAAGCATTGTAATCTCCCCTATATCCGGCCTAGTACTGCTTGAGCTGTCCCAATCCAGAGAAATGGTATTCAGTCAATACTATGTATGTAACCGTGGAGATTGCAATGAACCTGTAAACTGTGACACGAGTATCGCAATTCAGCGACTTCTATCTCAATACATGTGTTGCCAGTGTTGGTATAACCCCGGGCCCGCAAAATGTGTTACTTTACCAGCATCGATTCACATTTTTAACACAAAATCTTCTGTTATAGAGGAACGCATGAATGATGTCGTGCAGATAAGGAAGCAGCATCCAAACAAAATCCCAGTAAGTGCTTTGACTATACCGTGAAAAAGATTTTGGATGATGTTTGTAATCCAATATCAAATGCATGTCCCTGCACAAGGCACATGCAATTTTGGTATGGGGTGATCAGGATTGCCGATTAAATGTTATAATTTTGCAATCGTGGCGGATTTGATTTACCATGTTTGCAAATTCATCTCTGTACGTGAAGTAGCAGTCATCTAATATTTGTGCTGTGGTTGCAATCGGCCATGTTCAATGGCTTTGCTTAATTTCTTTCCTGAGAATATGAGTTACTGTGAATACAAAAGGGATACACCGCCGATGTGATTACACAGGCTTTGTGTGGTGAAACATTTCATTTAATAGGATAAAGGTATTTTGGACACACTACCGTCCGACTTGAAACAAGAGAAACCAACTGAATTTTTGGACTGCAGTCAATCCATCCTACTGACGTTGATTCCACAATATGTCTACTTTTGCCTTGATGATGCAACAAAATCATTTTATGACCTATATATTTGATGATGGATACTCATGCTGGATATGCTAATTGGTCACTAGACAATTGTATTGATTCTCGTTAGCCGTAAGCTATACAACTTAACAGTATGCTTTTAATGCCAGCAGCCAGTGCAAGACTGTTCTACATAGTACATATACATCGGGACTCGCGATAATTTATTATGTAGGCTACGGTACTCGTAATGTAAATGGAAATTATTGTTTGTGTTACTCATTTCGTGGATCAGGCCTTGTAGTTGGCGTCGATCTGCACCATCCAAGTAACCCTTGCAGCTAAAAATGATACAAGTTGGTCTATGTATTGAAACTCTGTGGACGAAGTGACTGCGTGCTAGCTTGCTATTAAGAGGGATTCGTAGTTGTCGTTTTTTTACTGGCAGATAAATTTTATTTGGATTGTAATTGATTGCAATTGCTCCAACTCTGTATGGAATGATGTGTAGGCTAACTGCATTGAATTTAGGTCATCATTGAAAAATATCACCGCGAAAAGAGTTTGCCTGTACTGGACAAGACCAAGTTTCTTGTGCCCGATCACGTGACTATGAGTGAACTGGTCCGAATCATCAGGTAAGCCTTGGTAATGAGTTTTATGTTTCACTAATAAAAAATACACTCTAAAACCCAGGAGAAGACTGCATCTCAGCCCTAGCCAAGCGTTCTTCCTCCTGGTTAATCAGAGGAGTATGGTTAGCGTGGCTTCTTCAGTTTGTGAAGTCTATGCCCACGAAAAAGACGAAGACGGATTTTTGTACATGACTTACGCGTCGCAAGAAACCTTTGGATAAATTCTACTGCTTTACTCTCTTGTCCGTGTGAAAATAAATATGCTTCGAATTTCGATACTTGGAAATACTGATGTTGTGTTGTAATCAAAAGATGCACTTGTACATTCTGTAAAAAGTTATTTGTGTCTCATGATAGCTGGTGTAGTGTTATTTTACATGTTATGTATTATATTGTCATTCACGACCGTTGTAATGTAGTGTGAATATATTTTCTGCCCAGTTAAATTTTGACCAATTGAATTTGCCACTCACATTCTCACCTTAGGTTTACTGCTATATTTGAAGATTTTCATTTGAGAATTGGATAAATGTCTACCCAATGCTAACTTCTCAGTCACTTGTCATCCGACACTGACCAGAGACCGATAAGAAGTGTGCACATTTATTTGTTTTATATCATCTGTATAAGCTTATCATTGTCATGTTATTGTAATGTCATTGGCTTTATCGTACTTCTATTTGACGATGTTTTGAATCTCTTCAGTTTTAAATTATTAAGTTCTCTAGCCTAATTGTAAGAACAATGATGAAGTCATACAAGCAGACCCACACGTTTGGTATGTATTCTTAAAATGATATTGTATGCATTCGGAAAAGTATCAACTCTGCTTTTGTAGAGGAAAGGGTAGAAGAATCGAAGCGCATACGCCGGGAACATCCAGACAAATATCCAGTGAGTCTTTGAACAGAGTCTATTATCCTGATTTATCAATTCCCCTTTTAATTGGAGAGGCTAGTCCAGCTAATCTCTATCAAACTCACCAACCTACTTGAACCTAATCTCCAGATAGTCAGCATTGATTGCTTGATTACCCTTCATAGTGTGTATTGTTTAGTTCTCAATTAGAAGTTAAAGGTAATCCTTGTGATGTGACTTCACCGACTTCTCCCCAAGATAAGTGCCACCGTTGGATTGTGTCAGCTTTCATAATTGCCAAATAACGCTTCACTGATTACACTACAGTTGTTTTAATTTACTGTTGCCTGCATCCTCCTATCCTGAATATTGACAGCCTGATCAATACACAATACGCATAGCTGTGTAAGGCACACTGCTTTGAGGGAATAAGATTGAGAGACACCTTGTTTTTTAGCTATAAGCTTTTATTCTTTGATTAAAAGCGGCGTCACTCATCTTCAAAGTTTACAGACGATATATCATTCTACCGTATGCAGCGATTTTCTGTGTTTCAGTGTTAATATGACTCAACGGTTGACTCGGAGACGAATTTTTTTAGTCCTCAAATATTCTACTTCGTAAAACCGATAATATTTGATGACTTGAAATTGACTCAAAATGGGATGAATAAAGTTGAATAGTGAGAGACGAATGTTCCGATTACTGAAATTATGTATTCCTTGCCATTAAGAAGTTGATTTATCAACAAACATTATAGTTCCAAATTCCAATACAATTTTCCAATGTGGAAGCCTTGATTGGTCGCATTCAGGGTTGTAATGACTCGAGTGATTTTCTCAAAGTACGGAATTGAGCCGACTCGAGTCAATCTGTGTATTGACTCGACTTGGAGTTGAGTCATTGTGCATGACTCGAACCAAGCCGTATGACTCGAGACTCAGACATCCAAGACCGAGATGTCATTGTAATTTCGAATAATAGTAAAGCTACCACACTGTTGGGATTTCGTCTGTTGGTACCGGTATTTGAAAATGCAACCAGAAACTGCTAAAAGTGAGGAAAATTAGTATATTATCAATGCGAACCATTCGATATCACCAAACAGAGTTATATATAGTGGGTTTAACAAGACTTAAACTGGAAACTGAGCAGTCAACACAATGAGCTGGACTCGGGACTCGAGTCATAATGTCATGACTTGGACTCGGACTTGGACTCAGTTGTGAATTGAAAATGACTTGAAGTGACTCGAGTCAAAACTATAAAAGTGAGATTGACTTGTGACTCGGAGCTTTGAGACTTGATTACAACCCTCGTCGCATCCCAACAACAAACCTATGCACATTGGAAATGACACATCTGTAAATCCCTGATCAACGGAATGCATTGTCACGAAGTCAAATTAATTAGGTATGGTCCAAAATACTTCCCTACTTATGACTAAACGTTATTGACTCGATGCCAACACTGCTCTGTTGAAGTGTGCACTGTGCAGGTTAACGAATCACTTTTAGCCCAAAACCTTCACCCCCAATAAATAACCACACATGTCCAAGATTTAGGTGACACGACTGTATTTAGCAGTTTGCTGAGATACGTTGCCAGCCCTGCTACGCTTAATTTTAACAAATGTATATGATCGTAGGTAATCCTAGAAAAATATCGGGAAGAGAAGAATTTGCCGATCATAGACAAGCGTAAGTTCCTGGTACCTGGTGATATGACGATGTGCCAACTAATTCAAATGACCAGGTATTCATAATTTTGTCTTTCATATTTGATTTTGGTTACTCGACATTTTGCTTCGTCACTTAGGTCCAGAATGCACCTGACGCCCTCGCAAGCTTTGTATTTCCTTGCGAATCAAAAGACTGTTGTTAATGGCTCGTCGACAATCGGGCTAGTTTACCAAGAAGAACGGGACCCTGATGGATATCTGTACTTCACGTACGTGTCACAGGAGACCTTCGGTTGATATTTTGCAGCCAGTAATGCCTTTAACACTGCCCGAGTAGTGCAACGATATTACGTAGATGTGCAGTTTTTAAAAACTATTGAAATGTAATTATGTTATGTCAGTATGCACACGGCACAGCTGATATTTTGTGTAATGGTGCTTTTGTACATTTTGTAAATACCGTTATCTATTGACCTTAAGTTTTTCTACGTATTTTGTACATTACTGTGATGTGTATTGAGACTCGAGCGGTTATCTCACTTGCCGACCAGACGATATTTGTTGCTTTTCTGGTATGCACAATCATAGTAACACTCGTCGATAATTTGTGAATATGGTACTATCTGCAATGTTCATACTTTATTAAATTTTTACCATTGTACAAATGTACACACAGTATGGAGTGTGCAACGTATTTACGGAGGTTAGATTTGGACGGGACAGTCCCGCTTTTTAATTTCTCAACCAGAGGCAGTCACCGGTCAAATGGACCACTTCTAGTTGTTCAGAGTACGCAACTAAGTTCCGCCTGTTTGCACTTCTTCTCACTTCGACTACACTCACCCCTGAACCAGTATTGACATGTTTGAGAAATCGCTAACTTGTAACTGAGTAGATGTGTACCGAGTGCAGCGATGACTTATACACACTCGCCTACTTGAACACCAACCAGGGCTCCAACTCTTGACTCTCATATAGTAAATCCGGAAGCTTTAAACGCTACACCAAGTACATCTGTGACTCCCAATATTGTCTTCAACGCCGACGTTCCTTACTTCGGAAAATTATACAATTATTACATTTTCTGCAAGTGAATTTAATTTAATTGTGATCGCAAAAAGAAATTTTACGTTTGTGAAGGTCCGTTAAGTAACATTTCGGAACATATGGTTGGATTGTATAGTAGTCTGAGTCAAGAGAATGTTGACGGTCGGTTTGTGTGTGACTCCGTCAAGGGGAAATTTATCGAAATCCACAACCTTGGTTTGGCACTACCGACCGAGGACTACTTCATCTCGCATGTGTTACAGACCAGCATTGTCCGACGTCTGCACTCTTACAGTTTTCGTAAAATTTATTGATAAACACGGGTGTAGTCCCGAGTTCCATTTTAAACACTGTTTTCAACTTATGACCTGCCTTAAAAATATGCTTATACTAGGGTTACCATATTTTGGAAATCTAAAAAGAGGACACTTTTTCAGAAATTTGAGACTTGCAAAACCTGAGAAGAATTCTCAAAAATCGGTGAATTTTTCCCATTTTGTGATCGGTTGACTAATAAAAAAGGTCAACTTTTCGCTCAAAGCTCACAATACCGCTTTTCTAGCCCCATTGCTTGGTGGTTGACTAAAAAAAGGTCAACTTTTCGCCCAGCCGGAGCGTTACTTCTGTGCTAATTTCTGTATACTTTCAAAAAAGAGGACAAATTCTCTTAAAAGAGGACGTATGGTAAACCTAGCTTATACTATACAACGTTACATCTTGTAGATAAGAGTTACTCCGTTTTCTAAATACAATACTTGTCGCTGGGAGTGTTCGCAATGTATGATCTAATCTAATTATTATAAACCACTTGGTATACCCAAATTGACCATATGTGAAAACCGCGCAGTATTTCCCTGGTCGATGTTTATGTGACCGAATCATCTGCCGTCCTCGATGAGCAGGTCTAATAATTCTGTTTTAACCTAAAGGTCATTTTCAGGGGAGGTATATCTAAGAGGATAGCAGGTTATTGGTTTATCAAACTCATACAATGGTTCCAAAGGAGATATATCTGCAGGGGGCAGCAAGTTATTGGTTTATTACACTCATTGTTGCTAACTTGTATCTAGTATGCTAAACCACCCGCAAAAGTCTGGTATCAACCACACTATATATACGTTTATGTGACTGAATCATTTGCCTGTCATGTAAGATACGAACCGTACAGGCTGCAAGATTATTTGGTATATTCTCAAGGCTGTTTCCAAGTCTACATGAAGTCACCATCTCGACGTCTAAATATCCAGTTCGCTGCTTTGTTCAATCAACTGATTTATTTTACACTCGAGACAATCTAAAATATGGTCAAATAAATCAGGAGTTCATATCTGCAGAGGACAATGAGTTATTGGTTATAAACTTATAATCCATACCTGACACAATATTTCAGGTATTGCTAACCCAACCCGGAAAACTTTGGTAAAAACTCCAATAGTCATTGTACAGTTTATTAGTAACATGCGAAGTGCCGCATTCATACAGAACTACGTCAGGTCCAACTTGTAAGACTTGTTTAGTCCGCATTGCGTCTGCTGAAATGATTGGCACAGTGTCAGTGTAACCGACATCTGCTAGAAATATGAACCTCGTAAAAAATAAGCATTCCAACACGGTCTCATGACCTGTGCAAAAGAATCGCTTTCAAACATCAGGAAATGGCCAATCCCAACCAGCAAGCAGTTGTACCAGGAATAATAAAAACAACCCATCATTATGCAGTAGACTAGATTGGTTTCCCCACTTCGAGTACTTGATTTAATTTTAAATAAAGTGATTTCATGACGTCTTGTGTCATAATAAGTTATCGAAATGTGTGCCCCGGCTAAGTAATCATTTGGAACATTATTCCCATATCGAGTATTTCATTGATTTTAATTGAGTGATCTCACAATTAATATAATGTCGGTATTGTGTGATGTCACAAGGTAGCAGTGTTATGCGATGAACGCATTTCGATTGCGCGAATCCGTAGCTAGCGCAGAACTAAACATATCCAAAAATTCGCAAATGTCAGATGAAAAGCGTTAAAAAATATATGACGATGGCAAGACTAGGCCTACCAACTAAACGACGAACATATAGAAACGGTAGCCAGCATGATAGTTTTCTACAAAAACAAACAAATTAGGCCCACACAATTGGAATGGAGCAGTGACACAAGATCTGCGCTAAAATTCGCAGCCCACAAGAGGTATAATGAACGACCGCATGATAGCTAACGGCAATGTGTTAAGTACGCAATAACGATTCTCTGTCTTCGGCAGGAATTATGGTTTGCGGAATAGACGCACGCGGCCGCGCACGCGACGACGACCGTTGTCCCGAATTCTGTCTTCGACCGCTCGACCTTTGACCGCCGTCTCTCACCCGGCCGGACCGCCTGGCCCGTCCATTTTGATCGGACGGGCTCGGTCTGCGATTGTTGCCACGGCCGCTTTGTCTGCGCCGCCGTCCCGGCACAAAATTAGGAGTGCCGCTGCCACCAGGTACCGGTCCGGCGTTTCCGCCTTGTCTGTCGGTGGACGAAGTGTTGCCGGTGAACGACGGGTTGTCGTGGGGTGACAAATACGACCCTTGCTCGGTTCTGATGATTCTCTGTTGGTCCTCTTCAGTGACGGGCTTGCCTACTCCATGTATCACGCAGTCGTCGTAACTCTGAACACAACCGCGCTCGTTTCAGTTGAAAGTAACTAATATCAGCTGGGATTGCATGAAGGGCCAAGGCAAAATTGAGAACTTTGAGAGCAACAAGCATACTTAGGAACAGGTGTCTTTGAGCTGTTCACGGGGTCGCTATACTGTCATTATTGCTTCGATTTGTCCTTCTTCTGAGGACGATGTCTTATAAAACTACGATGTCTTTGGTTCTAAGATTTGTCCTGATTTTTGCTGTATGTCCTTATTTTCAGCACTGAAACCGTAATTACGACGAAAGTTGTCACATTATCAACAATGCCCTAGAACAGTGGTCCTCAAAGTGGGGGGCGTGAAAGCATCTGAAGGGGGGCGCGAAGCTGCGGTCAACTGAAATTTTTTTTTCGTGCACTGCATGGTTCACCTCCTATTCATAGTTATTGTTGTGTGTATAGTCCTAATTTCATATTTGAGAACTCTCTCATCGATAGTCACAACCTGCCACGCCATTAAATTATCCGTTGGGATTGCTAGCATTCTGGTTGCGTTTTGTGATATGACGATAAGGGGGGCGCGAAAATTTTCACTATCATAAATAGGGGCGTGCCGAAAAAAGTTTGAGAATCACTGCCCTATAAGGTTTATATTAGGACTGAGCAAAGGTGCTTAGATGTTTTACGTGGTTAAACAACTCAGAGTTTTGCGCTGTGTTTAGTTTTTGATACATGTCAATGGCAACCCTCGCTAGTCAACTGTTGTATGTCTTTAACCCTCACACGCCACACGAAATAGCGTTGATCAGCTTTGGAGTGCATTGATCCTAATTAGTGGAATTCTACAGTGATTTTTCAATTTCATTTTTCAAATCAATTTCAATTTTAACTACAGGGACAACCAATTTGAATATTTTTTCTCACAAAATATAATTATTGTGGATTTTGTGATCATTCAGTATACTGGTGCTATGAGTACTGTAAAAATGCTGCGGGATTTCAAGGATGGAAAAACACACCTCGTAAGTGTAGGTTTTTCTCAAAGAACAAATGCACCGTTTACATGTTTACACGCCTCTCTATTCCCTGCGGGACCTCAAATGTGTTATTGAGATAGTGCAGATAACAATACTCATTTGTTAAATAACAATATAATGGAACAATGAAGCCCAGCCATATCCCCAGTGAATTCCCACCTTGCACTCGGAATAAACGGCAACAAACAAAAGCAATTTACTACAGTTGGAACCTAGAAAATTAGATTATGTACGTGTACCGCAGGCACCATTAACCGCCCAGCTAAAATAGCAGATGGTTGATCGAATTTAGTCTAAAATTTAGTATGGATAAGATCGTACTCACCGGCGGTAGTGTGTCGAAATTATGATCTGTCGAAGTGACCCTAGCAGAATTTCTGTGAGCCACGGCTTGAGAACGGCCCGAGCCAGGATTTGGGGGACGCGTGATTTCATGTGCCACGTGCATATCAGTCCTACGCCTTCTCTGTTGTTGCTGTCCACCAGTAGTTCGTCTCGTCCTGTTTTGCCTTGCTGAGTTTCTTTGCCTTGTACCAGTTGATACTGTAGGATACCGCACCAAGTGTGTGCGAATACGACTTTGATCCCGTCGTATGATCACTGTTGTGAGAATGAGTGTTTTACGAAACGAACCGCGACAAATTCTCGTATTTACAATACCGTCAGTGTGATGGAAATCCTTCCCGGTGAATTTCCATTGGATGATTATTCCGATTACTGCAAAATATCAGACATGCGCGGCATGAATAAGTAAAATAGAGAATTCAGATACAATTACATCTAATGTCAATGTCCTTCGAAAAAATCTGATTATAATAATGAGGGTTCGTGTTCCATAGCGGGAGTTGGGTTTGGTATAATCGCCGTCATACTTTTGGGATTAATCTCGAATTTCAAATGTACCAGCTGGAAATTGCCCTTATATTAAGCAGACGCTAATGTCATCATCATCATCATCATCATCATCATCGGAGTCAAATTCCTTGCCATAATATAGTCAATTAGCTGCAAGAATCACCAAAATCATAACAAGATGTCTCACATTGATCTGAAACTAACTGTCCAGCCTATTTCGAATTCGAATGTCGAGATCCTATTAGCACGCTCGATAACAAAAGCTCAATGCGCAATGAATTCTCAGAAAAAACGTATATGTCACACGGAACTAATATCTCAGTATCAAGTCTTCCATATAGCATGCAGAACTCACGTGCCAACCCTGGCCACAGTCCAAGTATGATAGGAAAGAACCAGCATAGATTTGCATGTTGTTCAGCCATCAGATTTACCCAAATATATCTAAAAACAGGCAATTGTGTCCGACAGTGCTATCAAGTTCAACAATCGAACTCTCGAATACGAACCTGTGCAGAGAAAATTTTCCCAAGAAATATTGTAAGCAAGAACAGATCAACGCCGCCCCCATGATTGACGTTCCAATGATCAGAAATGTCTTTTGCCATTTCAGAGTAAATAAAATAAAGAGTATTCCCGTTCCAAATAATATACCAAAAGGAATCCATGGTGTCGATGGGTGATAAAACTTTGACAATGCCAATATTGCTGCAACAGAATACATAGGTTAACACTGAGTTTATTTTTTGATACATAGAGGGAAACCAGATTTCCTGCATAATTGACACTGCAGCGCTTAGAAACAAAGGACA
>ATSW01014837.1:0-18709 GCA_000444245.1 Botryllus schlosseri | reverse complement strand
TATACAATTGAGTAAGTAGTACAAAGGCTACTTGAGTAGTGTGAAAAAGTCGAAGTACTTCATTACTGACCATCTCTGATCTTTAGATATATATTATTTAACATCATGTTGGGCAGAGTGGATATTAACCTGCTATCTTCCTGCAGATGACAATGCGGAACCCGTGTCATGCACTGATCCAGCTGAAAATCAAATTGTGGACTACTTCAACACTGGTGACAGTTGCTTCCCGAGCAAAAACTGCTGTGGTGGGTACACTCGATTTGCCCATACCTACGCATTGCACAGATTCAATTCCAATTAAATAGTATATTCATATTGAAATGAACTCGAATATTTTCGGCTGACACTCGTCAGGGGTAATCGTCAGCAACTAGTAGAGAATTGGAAAGAACATTGTATATCAACAATCGTATCACAAAATATGACGTCACCAGCATGAAATTTCGAATGAGAGAACGTTCAATGTACTATTTTTAGGTGATACACGAACTCCTTTTGTTGACAGAGTTTTGGTTGGTGTATTTTGATAAAAGTTGATTCCAAGGCACACAAATGGAATTGTGAACGACCTCGTCCTACGATTCGAAATCGGTCGTCTCGAGTGTCAGCCGAAAATATTCGGGTTCATTTCAATATGAATATACTATTTAATTGTATATTGAAGTTCTGTACCTCCAAGAAGCTCTTCAGATTCAATTCCGTATCTTTTCTTTCCAGTGTGCGACAGTGCCTGCTATTCTGGAAACGCCAGACAAGAGGTAGAGTCATAATAAAAACCTTAAAATATACTTTCCGCACTAATTACGCGTACTTTTAGCTGTTTTCGGTGTGGAGAGATACCAGCACCTGTCAGAGACTGCGTTGTGTTCTCCCCGAACAAACACTGACCGCGCTCGGATATAATCCGAAAGACATTGACTATTTCGATCTGGATGACAGCAGTACTTTCCGTGATATCATGACCAAGCTCAATTACAGGTATACATTCATTTCCGTGTATTAAACCAAATTTGGTTACATATTTCAAGTGTAGTTTCGTGCATTTACTGATATTCGCTCCTGATGAGAGTTGGTGGAAAAACTGGGCACAAAGGGTGTAAAAATTTCTTTCGCTACGGACTTTACCACTATCATCTTCACATTCAAACCTTTAAATATGCTTTTTAAAAATTGTAAGTAGCTTGTCTTTTACGGCCGTACTCTTTCGAGTTCTTATTTAGCTATTTGTAGCCTCACACTATAGAGCTGGGGTACTTTTTTTGAGTGGTTACGTGGATCCTGATCCACAAAATTTGAGATTGTGATGGCTGAGAAGAAAAAGGTCATCGTTTCCGTGCAGACCTCGTCATGGCCTGATTACCAGTTGGAGAGCAAATTAGTGTTTATATCATCTTTGTGGTTATTGCTACCAGTGGTGAGCAATAAGAATATAAGTCATTAATACTGACGATGTCGCATTGTAGTTGCAGTTTCAACATTTCATGGACCCCTGCCGTAGAGTCAATATAAGTGATCAACTATGAATATGCCATTTCAGAAAAATGCTGAGCGACTCCAAAATCACCCGGTCTCTGTATTCCGAATGCAACCAAGACATTTCGCTGTGTCCCACCACATTCGAAATGGGCTGTCCGAAACCCATTGAATGCGCTCTTTGTGAAAAGACCATTGAATCGCTCGACGAATGCGGCTGCCCAGTTGTGAACTGCGGTAGGTGTAATGCTTTGAGACTTTTATGTGCGCTTGGAAATGCAAGTCTTCCGTTATTGTAGAGCCATTGGAACCGCCGACAAGCTGTGTGAAAACGGGCGTCAATCAGAGAATTACAACACTGGAGACTGAAGATATTTGCTTCCCAAGCAAAGACTGCTGTGGTGAGTACGAATTGTGCCGCTACTTTCATATTTATTGTTGCAGTTCAGCACAGGATTCAGTTTTATGATAAGCATTAGTAGATTTCACAGCAATCACTTTGTTACTAGTATGCCCATCTCCGACATTGGAAAGGAAAATAATTTTGTTTATCGTCAAATCATTGATAGATTCTTATACCTAAAAATATCAAATTTGATCGTAGTTGGTAAGTCCCATACAGCTCTGTCACCATGAACTGACTCCAGTCTGATTTATGTCTCAACGAAGTTTAGTCTCCAATTCACTTTAATTCACGTTAAACAGCTTCTTGGAGGTACAGAACTTCAATATACAATTGAATAGTAAAATCATATTGAAATGAACCTGAATATTTTCGGCTGACACTCGTCAGGGGTAATCGTCAGCAACTAGTAGAGAATTCAAAAGAACATCGTATATCAACAATCGTATCACTTTACTGCATAAGCAAGTCTGTTTTGACCCCTACTACATTGTATATGTACCTGGGTTATCATGAGCCAAGTCATTCCGATGTGCCTAAACTTCAATCTTCAATCTTTATTTCAGTCTGTGAAACTTCCTGCACATACAAAGGTGTGAAACGCCAGGTTAGTAATTCTAAACACTTCATCACGTCCGACTAGAGCAATTATAACCCTGCCCGACTACACACAGCTTTTCGAAGTATGGCAAGACGAAGAAACGTGCACTCGCATGCGATGTGTCCTTCCGGAAGCCACTCTCCGTAAGCTCGGATACGCCGGACGTGTCGCTTACAACGAGCTCGAAAACACCGATATCGAATCGGTTTTCAGTGATTTCAAATCCTCGGTGGACTTCAGGTAAATATATACACAATGATGCAATGTTTTAGCGGTATCAGAGTCTGTCAAATCTTTTATGTGGATTATGTTGTTCATGGTGATGATTATAACTTTATATTTACGTACTTTTTCAAAGCCATGATTTGGTAATATTAGCAAAAATGATGCTATTGCAGCAATGTAGTGCGTACTTGGTTGGTCGGTTTATTTTTACTCCCCAGTCTCACCATCCTGCTTGTGGTCGCATTTCCCTCCACGTCATCAATCTGTTTTCGCGACAGGGGCATGATCGTCGACTCAAAGATCGCCCAAGACTTGTACAGCACGTGCCAGCAAAACATCTCCTTGTGCCCCGCCGCAATGGACATTGGCTGCAAGCCCGTCGATGTATGCCCCGAATGTTACGACACCGTCATCACCCAGGACGCTTGTGGCTGTGACGTGGCTGAATGCGGTAAGACAGATAGCATACATAAAGTATTTATACTTTTACTGACAACTCAAGTGGCTATGTTTTAGGCTACTACCACTTCCGCTCTAATGTTTTAGGTAACACTGTATGCTTTTGACACTATGAATTTTGTAGTGTAAAAATTCGTTTTGGGATATACTTGCATCAATTTTATAAGTAAAATTATCATGAGAACCGGGTGCGAAAGAGCCCCTGTATCACAGTTAATGAATATATTGTTGAAATTTCACCCATTTGTGCGCCCTGTAATTTGAAAGTGGCCATCCATGATTAACTGCTAAAAGTATGAGACCCGTTGACCAAATCTAGTTTTGAAGCTACTGAGTACTTTTCAAATCATTATTTTCTAATTTGACTTGAAGTAGTTTAGAAATGCCTTTGACATTGCTGCTTCTACGTGTGATTGAGTAGAAATTTGTGATGTTATTTCTACTTAGGTAGCAATGCTGACTACTGTCACCTCCTGTGACACATATTACGGTCTTGGTTTTGATCTGATATATGACTCTTGAACGCACACTTTCCGAAATTTCCAATCGACTTTGAAAATGTATCTAAGCAAATGAGATCTGTACCATTCTTTTGTATCACAGTGAAAGTCGAGAGATGCAATGCAGATCTGAAGTGCCCACCTGGGCACCAGCGTTACGAGATTGAAGACGCAGACCCGTGCAAGGCGCCGTGCTTTGACTGTACTTGCGATTGGTGTTATGACAACTTCGACAACGCCACATACAACGTATGACCGAATAGATGTGAATCGCAAACAGATTTTTATTGTCTGTGAAATTTTTCCAGGTTGGAAAATCATGGAAGAGAATTTACACCGAACCCAGCAAATGCGAAGTTTGCAACTGCACCAAGGACGTCGACGAGAAAGATCAGTGCAAGAAAGAGGTCTCTATTTTGTGTCCTTTTGTAGAAGCATTCAATGTTTCAAGATGTATGCAATAAGTTGGAAGGGACTATATCAAAATATAGTGATATGTGTGGGAGTGGAACCTCAGTTTAAGCGATTTTTCGATGCACTGTACCAGGGATTCGTCACAGGGTGCGATATATCTTTCCTTTTAGACGGATTCACACTTTGGTCCTGATTTACTATTTACTAATTTTACTGAGCAACCATACTTCCAGTTATGCCTCGAATATTTTCTCATATCTTGTCCTTAATGCCAAGTTAATTGCGATAATACGGCTCAATACACTTCTGATCCTTAACTGCAAAAGAACTGACGAAAATGACCTGTGGTTTGTGAATGTGCCCTATGATTTGTAATAACTTCATTGCATTCTTTTGCACAGGAATGCGCACCATTTGTGTGTCCCGACCCGGAACCATGCGTGGAGCCATACAACAAACCAGTCTACCGATACGACGAATGCGGATGTCAAGTCCTCGTGTCCTGTGGTATGGAGCAAATGTGCAAACGGTATAGTTGCGGAATAATGGATTTCACTTATTATTTTCAGAATGTACACAATGTATGTTCAATGGTGAGGTCGTCCCCGATAGAAAATCAGGTGAAAGATGGACTGAGGGTGACACTACGAAAGGATGCTTTGCGTCGTACTATTGTGACCCGGCTAAGGTAGTCATCACTGTTGGCTGGTGTTGGTGTCACTTTCAAACTACCGGTTTAAATACTGTCAGGTTTTTATTACCATCGATAGTAGAGATCTCATGAACAAGAGGGTATATACCTGATAGTCTGGTAATCTTCTTCATATATCGGTATTTCTGTCAAAAATCTTCCAGCCACTTCCATCAAAGCGAGTATATAGTTCGGATACTTTAGTTTACTTCCAACGTTTGTACTTCAGTGACTACTTTGAACAAAATACTGTAAATTAATGCGAATAAAAGTGTCTGAAAAACTGCTGAATAGAAAGTATTTGACAAAGAAGCTTCACCAACAGTGTGATTCCTCTATTGCAAGTATTTGGTTGTATTAAGATTGATTAGCTTGATTCGATACTAATTAGTAATAATTACTGGTTGAAAGCTGTATGAGTTACGCCTGAAAGGTAACCATATGACCGAATTAAAGCTGTGTGTGAGCTACGCCTGAAAGGTAGCTACATACGACGGAAGAATTGAACACTGTTTTATCACTAATTGTCGTACACTGGCATCTATGCCTGACAATTTACAAGTTATAGCGCATACTACAGAGGAACTGGACACTGTATTGTCACAAATTGTTGCACACTGACACCTCTGCCTGACAATTTATAAGTGATACTAAAGATATAGGTGACCCGTATAGAGGGCATTGTGTCTTCACAATCTATATACGCTGCTGTCATAGCTATATACTCAGGTGTAAACCCTGTACAAGCGGTTAACTGTTAAAAGCATGCCACGCATTGACCAAATCTACATTTGAAGCTGCTGTTTTCTCTAAGTTTTGATCTGATATATGAGTCTTAAACACTCCACTTTCCTAAATTAGCAATTGCCTTTAAAAATGTAGCGAAGCAAATGACATCTGAACCATTCCCATTAGGGTAGTGTATTTACGTGGGTGTCCATTCACTTTAATTGATACAGAACTAGTAATTACTGTCAATTTGTCTCAGTTATGTCTATCTACTCTCTGTATGAGTAATCATATTTTGGTCTCATGTGTTTGTCATCCTGTTATGGAAGATTAAATACATTTAGATTCGTAGTGGACATTGATCACATACGTTTGCTGTTCTAATATTCAGCTCGACAAATGCTAGTTTGCAATCGTAATTTTCCTCGTACAGGATCCGGCCAAAACTCTGGAATGTTTTAACGTTACGAAACAAGTGCCAGACTGTCCCACAGACCCAGAATGTGAAGACCATCAAGTCGCCGTGAAGAACGACAACAGGAGTTGCTGCTTTGAAGACAAATGCTGCCCAAGATACGATTGCAGTGCGTAGACCGTGCTTATTTTGGAGTGCCGCTCAGTCACAATGACCCTAAAATTTAGAATGCGTCAAATGCCGTTTGGACGACGGTACCTTCAAGAATCCAGGCGAGAAATGGACCACGAACTGCGTCGATTACGTGTGCACGGATGAACCAGATGCCAGCGACTATCAGAACTGCAAGCTTATCACGTCGTCTGATTACAAGTGCAACACCACCAAGCCGGAATGCTCCAACTGCTACAAGTAAGGATTGATGATACGTAATGCCCGTCGGAATAAATTACAAATCTAGCATTAGCGTTCGAGTGGAGTCTGGTGTAAATGCAATTGTTTAATGACCTGAGGCTTTAGAAAAATTATGATAAGCTAGATTTTGTAAGTACGCAGAAAATGTGTCAAGATTGATGGCTTTATAAGTAACCTAATGATAACATGTCAGGGTGTGCAGTGCACACACTTCTGGATCTCATCATTTGTCGATACAAATGACTCACTGTAACAGAGGCTGATCTAACCTCAAACCCTAAAACAAGATAACCCAAATTCCAACTCACTTTATTGAGTATCTTGCTATTTTGAATGACACTCGCTATATTTCCTGGATGCTGTTACAAGTAAATCTAAATTGCCGCATGACACTATATTCAATGCCTCAGTATTAAGGCACTGTTTTGACCCCCCACTTTTTCATGTATGCCATTACAAATGCATCTGCATTGCTTTGCTGAAAGTAATTGATGCTTGACGCAGCTTTCAGCACTTGGATTCCTGTTCCCACTTAATCACAATCCTCAATACTGCCATAAAATATGAAATGGAATGATTCTATTTAAATCTCCGATAATTAGTTGAGTTACTTTATGCAGATCCTACCTCAAAACTCCAATCAGCATTCCCGATCAGTGCTGCGAAGTCTATGACTGCCAGCCCGAGAAATATTGCTACAAGGACGACGGAACCAAGGCCGAGGTGAGTTCCATAATCCCTTACGCTTACTTCTTACGAATTCTCAAGTAGCACCATAGATCAGCACTTGATGCAATACTGCATATGTTGTAATAACTGGTAAACTAAGCCATCCGTCTTAAAGGGTCAAAATAATCAGCATTGCTACTCAAGTAGACATAGAAGTAATGCCTTGAATTTCTACTTAATTACTAGTAGAAGTAGTTTGTTACTGACCACCTCTGCCAGTATACAATTGACTGCTTAGGAATTGCAGTATATTGTGATTTAGCCTACATTCATCTCTGTAATTTAGCCCCAACTTATTTAAAATTTTACTTTATTTCAAGGTCGGAACCATCTGGGAACCGAAAAAATGCACCCGACTCGTGTGTAAAGTTTCCGACGAAGATTGGGACAACGGCGTGTGCCCGGATTGGCAGACAATCGACCACTGCGACCCCGACACCACCGTGTGTAGAAAATGCACCAACGCGACCATTGTCAAAGATGAGTGCGATTGCGATAAGGTCGAATGTCGTAAGTTCTATTTTTTGAATCATAGGATCGTGTGAGGTGTAATATCATATTGTTGTCAGCTCCGAATAATGATCCGACCATGTGCGCCAGCCCTGCGACAGGACAGATTATTGACTATTTCAAAACTGACGACGAGTGCTTCCCGAGCAAGAATTGCTGCGGTGAGATATTTTTGTATTTACATTTCATTTAGAATTGATTAGTCAGAACATGGACATGCTGTTTTGACACTCAATCTATTGATGTTCAAGTAGAAGTTATGCTGTAAATTTCCACTCAATTACAAGTAGAAGTTGCTATTTTCCGAACCTGTCATATATATATAAAGTGGAACAAGAAAATGGAAAAGTCCTAAAGCTACTCAATTAAGTAGTTTGAGAGAGTAGCCGGGAATTGAGCAGTTATTCGGGGGTGGCTATTTTCAAAATTGCAATTGCAATACAGGGGCTATCTGGTACGTTTTTATGACATTTTTGCTCATAGAAGGGGTGTAACTTATCAGAAAACTATTCTTATACTGTAAATTTCCAACGTGTTAAAGTAAGAGGTTTTTTTCCTAAAATACTGGAAGTGGAAGATGTGTAAAAACATAACCACGTGAGTAAATATTCATACCTGCTGTATTTTCGTGTCGATACCCTTTTCGGATTGTAATCTGTTTTCGGTGTTTCAGTGTGCGACAACGCTTGCACGTACAAGGGACAAAGAAAGGAGGTAAGCACGTCGACTTCTCGGTAAGAATACGATAACTCATGTTATTTGTTGCCTTAGCTGCTCTCTGTCTGGTGGGATAAATCGACTTGCCAGAGAATGAGATGCGTGATCCCGGCTGCCACTCTCACCGCCATCGGAATGGATGAGAGCGAAGTCGACTTTGACGACTTGGAAGATTTTGTAACTTCAGGAAAGATCGTGAACCAACTGAACTACAGGCAAGTATGCCCTGTCCAATTCATAAGCCCAAAAAATGTTGAGTTTCCGTGAGTCCCGAAAGCTGAGATATCAAACTCTGTTGCAAATTTAACGAAATTTCAAAGTTGTGATAGAGATGAGATTCAACACGTCTCTAGAATCATGCAGTCGCCTTGTTTGTGTTCAAACACAGGCTTCTTTGTCGTCTGTAACCGACTGTATTGACCAATCTATCATATATTTATTGAACAATGATTATTATTTGAGCTTGGCATGACAATTTGAGCACGGGAATCCGAAGAGTGTATCATTTTATTGATTGTAATAGTGTACTGGAACTCTATGGTGGCTAGTTGTTGGTCAACTATTAACTGTTGAAAGTTGCGACCACTTGGCCTTATCTACTTTTTGCAAATACTTACTTCAATCATTCCTTGACCTTTTATTTTCTACTTCCGAATGGAATAAGCTTGACATGCCTTGAAAATCGCCACTTCTCTTTGAAATTGAATAGAAATTTACCTGCATTACTTCAAATTCTACTTGTGTAGCAAACCTGACAACTTTGACCACCCCTGCATCTATGTTGAATTGTTGATAGATCCATTTAGCCCAATACAGCATCGTTCAATTTCCGCCAATCCTGACATGTCTCTTTTTCACCCCCTACAGGAAGATGATGCGAGATTCCGGCGTCGCAAAAACGCTTTACTCGGAATGCAGCCAAGACCCGGCCCTCTGCCCCGTCACGCGAGACATCGGATGCCCGAAACCGACCGAATGCAAGGAATGCGAGATCACCAAGGAATCTGTGGACGCGTGCGGATGCCCGGTCATCACTTGCAGTAAGTTTCTTTACGGTGTATTGTATAATATGCGCTCTGTATTGGCTAGCGTGCTAAGTAAAGCATGAATGTGATACAAGAATGTTGTGTGATAACAACTGTGACAAGATGGATTACTGTTTTTCTGTAAAATATTTCTTTTTATCCCATATAACAAAGAGCTCGAATTAAACTGACTTCAGCGAGCTCGTATGAAGTTTTGCTCACTCAAAACTGTTGTTAGTTTGATTCTTACAAGAGAGGAAAACGCTCAACGGGCTTGTATGAAGTTTTGATTACACAAAACTACTGTTCGTTTGATTCTTACGATCCAAGAGAGGAATTAATGAGTTTGTATGAAGTTTTGATGACTGAAAACCTCTGTTAGTTTGATTCTTGTATTCTAAGAGAAAAAGACACTCAATGGATCCCTGATCTGACATATTGATCATAAGCTAATATTTTATTTTCCCAATTTCACAGCACCCCGTCCAGTGCCGACATCTTGCAACGAGCCCGCCGACAACCAAGTCATCGAATTGATGGAAACCGGAGACTCGTGCTTCCCGTACAGAAACTGCTGCGGTTAGTATAATTGAGTTTATCGAGTGTTAGATGAAAAAACATCGTGGGAGGGTCGATTTTAGTCAAAAATTGTGTCACATATGCATTAGAATAACTTCGGAAGTTTTACATACTGCACATGTCAACCGTGTTTCCATTTCAAACAGTGTGCGAACCGACGTGCACATACGAAGGCAAACAATATCAGCTTTACGAGATGTGGACGAGCGAAAAATCTTGCCAACGATTCCGGTGCGTGCTTCCCAACGAAACCGTCACCACTCTGGGCTTCGAGGCTGGTCTGGACATTAACGACTTGACGACTATGGTCGTCCAATCCAAGTTCACGCAAATTCGTGGATCCGCCAACTTCAAGTAAGATATATTTACTAATTTTGCAAAACGATTAAGGAGTGGTAAATTCTGACGGCCAAAGTAATTGAAATATTTATGTGTAATTATATCCCTGATCCCATTCGTATAGTTTTTCTATGCTTTTTTCGCTGATTTCATGGTGATATCATTGTATTATTCTTAGATTTATGGATACTTAATAAAACTGATTTATATCCTGAAATGGTCAAAGTAATCATTGATAGTGCTTGAGTGGAAGTCAAAATATACTGATAAATTTATACTGAAGTACATGTATAAGTATCAATTTCCAAGTAAGCAAAAAATTAAGTATTGAAGGACTAGTTTTACCTAAAAAACTGAAAACTGTTTAGAAGTAGTATTAGTCTAAAATCATAACAGTGTCAGTTCCAGGAGAAGTAAATGTACTCTGGATATTATACAAGGAAATCAATTTCCTTAACCCGTAATGGTGTTGAAAACCAGAAAACCTATCAGGTTTTGATTGCTAAACTCAGGAATAAAACTGATCATCTCCATTTTCGCAGGAATCTCTTGAATTCCATGAAGATTCCGCAGACGCTCACAAATGAGTGTGCGCAGGCGGGTACTCTGTGCCCAGTCGTGTACGAAATGCCGTGTGAAAAACCGGCAGAGTGTGAAGATTGCTACACGAGAACCATTACTCAAGATGAATGCGGATGTGATGTAGCCGAATGCAGTGAGTATTTATGAACCGATCAAATGATGATAAATTGACTTTCCCAGCCACGGAGATGTGAGTTTAACATTTTCAAATCCGCATCCTGCTATGTGCTCGTAATCCAATTCTCAATCTGAATTACGGTCTCGTTCAAATGTACGCTGTATCCGGTTGAGACTTAAGTTCAGTCGATAGCAGCGTGAAAATTTTATTGGCTTGTCCAATGACACTGTCAATGTATTTAAATCTGTCTCTACTAACCCGAATCCTACAATTCATCTCCATAATCCTTTACCAAAGGCTGACCGATGTATCGAAGATTCATGACAATATATTGGTATTATTCAACTCCGGCCGATATTTATAGGAGTCCATCAAGACCATCAATATTATGAATATACGAATGATTTCATTTCAATTCTTGGATAACATACTGAAAAAAATGTGTTTTCTGATCTGCATTATAGTCTCTTACTCATCTGAGGTAACATGCGATATATTGGCATTTTCATCAAAAATACATTATATTGGCAATAAATTCTGATATTGGTCGTCCTCTGGCCACTACTAAAAGCTCCCTGTCTTTCTACAGCTAAGATCGAACGATGCGAACCTGTGACATGCGCTTTCCCGTACCGAGCCACCGAGATTGCTGACGCCGACGAATGCAAGAAGCCTTGCTACGAATGCACCTGCAATCACGCTTGCGTCGACGACTTGACTAACTCCACTTACGAGGTAAAATATCAGGTCGATCGGATACGAATATTTTCGCATTACTTGCACTAGCTTCTCAAGAGGTTATGACTACTTTTACTTCTACTTGACAGTTTTCTTTTTTGAGCAACACTAAACCCAGAATACTTACTCATTCACTCACTCGGAAATCAATACTTCTACTTGTACCTGAGTAGAAATTTACGACGTTATCACGTTACTACCTGAGTACTCATAATGAATATTGTAGCCAAGTCACAAGGTTCCGAGTTACATGTAAATTTGACTCGTGACAATACTTTTGACTCGAGTCAAGTCGAGTCATTTTCAATTCGCCACCTAGTTTAGTGGTCGCTGTTCATTATCGCGTCAGTCAGGTTCAACTCTTTTCTGTGAAACGGTTGGTTTATATCGAAGCCCACGAATTCATAAAATGCTCATTTTTGTCTCTCCAAAGATGTTTATTCAAACAGGAAAAAGAGGGGGTTTAGTTGTCAATTATCGGTCCTGATATACGGGATTTGAATATGTCATATAGTATGTGTCGAGTCATGTGACTTGGTTGAGTCATGCTCAATGACCCGAGTACACAAAATGACTCAAGTCAAGTCGAGTCAACGAAAATTTGTGACTCGAGTTCGACTTAGGTGGAGTCATGACTCAAGTCATTACGGCACCTCCAATAATGACCTCTTTCGTAGCCTGCCGAGAAGTGGCAAAGGACAGTGCCCACGCCGAGGAAATGCCAGACTTGCGTCTGTACCAACGACATCGACGTCGACGGATGCTTGAAAGAATCTTGCCAAGACGATCCTTGCCCGGCTGTCGCCAACTGCTCAACGCCTTACGACAAAGCCGTGTATGGAACAGACCCATGCGGATGCAAAAAGCTGCTTTCTTGCGGTAGGATTTTCCATGCTACTCAACGTAGCTGTACTATCGGAAGTCGTCAAAGCAGTTAGCATTGATTCTCAAGTATAAGTATCAGTAATGTTGTAAATTCCCACATGATTTCGAGTCGAAGTAGCAATTTCCCAGGCATGAAACGCTTCACCCTACAACTTAACATATCAAACGTTCGTTGGAGGTCAAAGTAGTTTTCACACGACTTCAGGTAGAACCAGTGATTTCCAAGACAGGGCACGCTTTATCTTGCTACTCAACATGTGGTACTTTCAGGCTTGGTCAAAGGTAAGGCAAATGGTAGTTCGCTCAGTTGTTATGAAATTTCACTCGTAACAGCTATGCGAACTTAGTTTTCCTTCAAAAACTCTTAAGTGGAAGTAGTCTTAAAACCCGAGTAAGTTGGAAGGCAACACATGCTTCATCACTGTAAAAAGTAGCGATACTTGGTTACTAACCACCTCTGTAAACATTTGGTGTCTAGTTTGATCTGATGTAGGATGTATGCTTGTCTGAACCTAGTCTTCGATAGATTCAATTGTGTGTCAATTGAGGTAGCATCGTTATCGATATTTACATACAGAATGCACAACCTGTATGTACAACGGAGAAATCCTGACTGGCCGATCGAGAGGAGACAGATGGACTGAAGGCGATGTCGAAAGAGGATGCTACGATGAATACTACTGCAAATCGGACAAGGTATAAACAAAATTGCTGCAGTATTGTGAGAAGAATGATCCTACCATTCAGGATGACATTTGCTACTTACACAGATATTGGTGGTTTAAATGTTAGCCTTTTATGAGTAACCAAGTTTTGTGTGTGTGAGTCTAACACAGAGCGAATGTTAATGTGATGTTATTGATGTCTAATCTGACTCCAGAAGGTTGCGTTGCGTAGGCTACTTCGCGGTGCATATATTTCCTGTGACAGCCTGTCCTCATTCACCCATATTACTTTAACGTAACACGTGACAGCCTATCTTGTAGACACACAGACCACACACACAAGGTTTAGTTGTAACAGTTCCAACGTAACAGTCTTTATTGAACCAGATATAAACTCCAATGTATATCAATTTCATGACGCATGTATAAGTACATTTATGCAATACGAGAGTATAATGGCATGGCCTACGTGTGAATCACTGAGACTTTTCGGGTGTTTCTTGGGAATTGGTTAATATCTTCACATAATGCGTGGCGACCGAAAACCGATGACAACATATCCTAAAAATAATTTGTGCTTTTCAAAATCCAAAGTGTAAAAGTCAGTAGTTTGCCTAAAAAACTGTTTTGTCAAAACCTACTTGACTACTCTCAAAAAGGAAGTGCTTCGTTAGCCTCCGATTATAAGAAAACTTTTTTTTGCGTTTCCGTACCTGAGCGTTTGATATTTGCAGGAACCGGGCATGGAAAAGGAATGCTACAATGTCACAAAGACAACCCCAGAGTGCATCGAAAGCCCAGAATGCCCAGAAAACAGCGTTCCTGTCAAAGACGAAGAACGAAGCTGTTGCATGGGAGACAGATGCTGCCCCCAATACAACTGCGGTAAATAAGGATTTCAATTTCTTGAATAGCCACATAGCCTCCTGCGGACATTGTATTGTATAATGTCTACTTCATTTGAACAGAATGCGTCGTTTGTATGATGGACAGCGTTGCGCGTTCGCCTGGAGAAAAATGGTCCAAGAACTGCATCGACTATGTGTGCACTAACGCCACCGATGAGTCGGATCCCAAAAAATGTAAGAAGATCGTCGATACGCAAACGCCTTGCAACGACACGAAAGAACCATGCACTGATTGCTATGTGTAAGTCTCAGTAAAAGTAATAGTCGCTAAGTATGTCTAATTTTCCATGGAGAGGAGGCTATTTGGTACTAATTTACTTTTTATTCATGTACGATTGTAGGTATGTTGGCAAAACTTTGATTTAGTGTTCAGTGCTAAACACAGAGTACAATTAGTCAACAAGTAAACTTCATTCAGCTGTGCTGATAATATTTCCTGACGTATTGAGTGGTCGGCCCATGCCTAGTGTAATGATTGTACCCAGATTCGGTCAAGAACAAAGTATTTCTACTTCTTTGAAGTTCTCAAGCAGACTTTGCCAATGTCGCTCAATATGTGTTTCTTTTGTAGCGAATATCTTGCCATCAAGAGAGACGCCTCTGTCGAACAATGCTGCAATGTCTACGGCTGCAAGGCCGACCTGGTTTGCGTTAAGGAAGACGGTACCAGAGTCCCGGTAAGTTTCACTGCCAAATCCAATCAATATAAAAGTCTCATTTCACTTTGCTTGCTTAGAACGGTACTCAATGGACAGCTCCTTGCAAGCTTTTCGAATGCTTTGTTTCGGAAGAAGACTTTGCCAACGGCGTGTGTCCCACACCTGTCGAACGTAATGCGTGTAAAAACGACCTGGAGGAAGCCTGCCCGGCGTGCACCAACAAGACGATCGTGCCTGACTCGTGCGGCTGCGATTCAGTCGCTTGCAGTAAGTGGAAACTGTTATATACCAGTGTACCATATATACCCTCTGTGTTTAAACACGTGGAAGCTATTCACAAGTGTGGTACCGTAATTGAGGTCGTACTGGCAATACTTAATGCATTAAGTTTTTAGACTATCCACTTCCACTTTATTGTTATTTCAGGCAAAACTACATTATTTTTACGCTTTGTACGTTGTAAAGTAAAGAGTAGTATTTGGGATATATTCGCATTACTTTTAAGAGTGAAATTGTAATAACGACTTGGCAACATAGTCCCTGTATCACAGCAACTGAACATATTTCTATGATTCGGCCTATACCCATTTGCAGTGTCATAGTCATCTTACGTCAGTCACGAAAATGTAGTTATGGGACCCGTTATGTAAATATACTTTTTTTGGAACTACACACTCGAGTACCTGAAAGACCTTCATTTTTCGTCTCCACTCTTATTGTAATTGAGTATGAATTTACCTTTAATTCTACTCTGATTATGAATGCAGACTGCTCTGACCAAGTCTGGTAATTGAGAATATTGTTGTTTTTTCCGAAACAGATCCGCTGAAGGAGCCTGTCCAATGTACCACCGCAGAAAAGTACCAGATCATCACGACTCTGGCCACCGAAAACAACTGTTTCCCATCCAAAAACTGTTGCGGTAAGTAGGTTTAGTTGTATTGTATAAAGATTTTTAGATCACACTGAACAAACCATCTGTTATACAATTGAATAGTGTATTCACATTGAAATGAACCCGAATATTTTTGGCTGACACCTGTCCGGGTTAGTCGTCAGCCGACAATATTCGGGTTCGTTTCAATATGAATATACTATTCAATTGTACAATGAAGTTCTGTAGCTCCAAGAAGCTTTTCGAACTATCTAATCTTTGCCAACTCTCTTTGCAGTCTGTGACAACTCTTGCTACTACAAGGGAGTCAAGAGAGAGGTTAGCATGAAGTTTTATTTTGACATTAGAATTTTATATTTCTAAAATTAAATATCTTGCCGTTATTTGACCAACCTCAATCCATCAATATCTTACTATTTCCAGCTTTTCTCTGTATGGATGGACAATGACGCCTGCCAGCGAATGATGTGCATTCCGCCAGACTCAGTACTGACTCAATTGGGTTATGACATCACGGCGATTGACTTCAAGAACATCGACAACGCTGCTCTGTGGAACGAAATCCGCCTCAAGATCGACTACAGGTATTACTACTTTTTCAATGTACTCCACTAGGTAGTAGGTGTTGCCTACCTGCACTATTTGCTGAAGAGCTTATGTTTATAGACTTCTTCTACCTCTATTAGTACAGTTTTTTTATGCAAAGGTACCTACTCTATGCACTTTGGAAAAGTATAGTGTAGCCATCTTCGATTAACCCGCAAAAGTATGCAAACAACAACCAAATTTCATTAGTAATTTACGGCAGTACTTATACTTCTATTTATGTAGCAATGCTGACTATTTTGACCACCTCTTATATCACCACTGCAGGGATTTCAAGCAGAATACAGATTTCTAACCTCAGATATCTTTAGTAATATGTATTTCTGTATTGATATTTTTCTAATATTCCTAATTTTCCTCAAGGAAAATGCTTCAGGACACCAAGATGGCATCGTTGATTTACGACCAGTGCTCTCAGGATGTGTCGCTCTGCCCCGCCGCGAGAGACATCGGCTGTCCCATCCCAGATCCGTGTCCGAAATGCACAAAAGCTGTCACAACGGAAACTGCCTGTGGATGCCCCGTGGTCACTTGTGGTATGTATGTTAACCCTCTGTATTGAATCTCGATAATCAATTGGTGATTTAGTGGGGTTGAGTGATATATTACTTTTGAATCTGTGATCATTGTATATCATATTTATGTCAACAGAAATTAGTTTTGTAGGCTGAAAGGATGAAAATTTTCAATTTTTAGTATCCTTGCACGCCAATGTGACAAGTTAGCGTGACCATTTTGCTGCATTCACGTCGTCGATTGGTCAGCATTTGACTGAGAAACTTCCTTGCGTGCAAAACGATATTGATAACATGTTCATTGTCATTGCGAGTAGTAAATCGTTGTTTGAAAGTATTTGAATAGAAGATTTTTATTCAGTTGACCAATCCCACTTTATGTAAACAAAAACATTTCAGCATAACTTACAAATTTCCCATTATTTTGCTTTACTTTTTGTATGTCGTCCGTCATTTTTACCTTGAGCATTTCTATTATTGTAGTGTGCCAATATATCTTGATATGAGGTCACTTAAATTCTTCGAGTTATAATAAATACTATCTGGCAATGGATATCGTGGCGAAAGCAATCTTCAAGTTTTGGGCCACAAACCTTCTATTTATATAAATCCTTATTCATTTTACCACGATAATGATGATTTGATTGTAATGATCAAACTCCGGCAGCATTAAAACAACGAATAATAACCACACATCTCTCGCTATGCAGACCCGATCACATGCGACATCGCAGAACCATCTGACTGCACCGCGCCAAAAACCGTCTTGAAAATGGACTCTGCGGTGTCCGGCGATGAATGCTGCCCGGGATTCTGCGAATGCCCGCAAGACTGTCTCGAGACCGAAACCGGGAGCACTTACGACCGTAACATCAAGTGGGAACATCCCGCCGACAAATGCTACACTAGAACTTGCCTGGTTGACGCCGCTATCAATGAGGGATGCCCGTACATTGCCAACAAGACAATCTGCACGGAACCGAAAGAATGTGACGCTTGTTTCACCGGTGTTGAAAGCCGAGATGAATGTGACTGCCTTCAAAGAACATGTGGTAGGGTACTAACGATTATGTATCCGTAGTTACATTTTTCTGCTTGCTTTTTCTTCTATGTGGGGTGAAAAAGATACAAGTCGATCTTATGTGACTAAATGTATGTCATAGAATCGGAATCATTATGAATTTCATCAATTCAAAATACCGAAAAAATTTCGATGCAATAAAAGAAGTTGAAAAAACTCGGTTAAGTCAAGCAACCAAACTGCCGCCTCGGCATACAAATATAGTAACAAAAACGAAAGGTTCTGTTAAAAAGAAGCATATACATTGTGTGCTTGGTAAGAAATAACGTACAGAAATATTTCATAAGCAAGCGATGAACAATTGTAATTCAATACAAGGTACAGACAAGGTACAGTGTGTCAAAACTACAACGCAGTAATCTGAAATTGCAAGATGGCATTGGTATAATAAAGATGGATTGAATTTGGACTTGGCGATCACACATTAATTTGACTTTGAAAACTTTTTCGACTGTAAGCATCGGTAGTCTTGAGGTAATATGCGCAAATGCTGCTAGCGAATGAAAGCTATTTGTGCACTCGTTAAAAGCGGAGGTACCATGTCGCTCACAATCTTCAGTCTTTGATAACTCATTTTGATACTTTCGTAACCTTTTGAAGATTTAAAATTATGGTCGTCAACATATCTACTTACAACTCCATACCATTACTACAGAGAGAAACCCGTGCCCGAAGAAGACTTGTGAAGATGAATGTGACGAAGTGTACGACACCGGCGATCAAGACGACTGCGGTTGTCCGATCTATGGCTGCCGTAAGTATCGCCGTTGAAATTGTATACTTGGATATGTACTTAGCGAGTCTTGTGTTGCAGGACCCACACCGTGCCCG
>ATSW01014835.1:0-12706 GCA_000444245.1 Botryllus schlosseri | reverse complement strand
CTTATTTTTGGCATTTTCAAATTTTTATTTTTGGCAGTTTTGGCATCTGGGTCCTGAAATGCCAAAAATAACACGGCCTGACTATACCGAAATTGGTACTAGGGTCAACCAGTTCCGTGTGACCTAATCCTGTCTCGCGAACGAGGTTGAATCAGGTCGAATCGCAACGAGAATGATATCACAATGACATGCACTTCCACGTATCCACTGCTTGCTGGGGCTTGGAAGCTAATCAATTTTGCCAATAGCTTGGTAAAATGCCGTAGCGAGTAACTGTCAGTAACCTTGCGAAGAAATTCTGGTAACTTGAATTAGCAGCTAAATTAATGTAATATTACATATCAAAATGTAAAATGACAAGCTACACGCTGCTATTGGCTGCGACCGGTAATTCGTTGTAAAATTTACAGAAATTTCTTTGTAAATCTACCAGATTTTTTTGTGTGTAGTGTAATAGGAAAGTGTGTTCCAATTCTCCACGCATATACGAGATGGCGATGAAATAGATTTTCCAGTGTGTATTCAATGCAATACACTGTTGCAGATTTATTTACTGAGTTCAGTATCAAGATCGGAAAAGTCACACGCTTAGAAGACGTGATTGACATTGTACTATGCAAAGAAGAATCTAACACCGTAATATTTGCATTCTACGAAGAGCACTCATAACCCGAAGATGGATTCTCAAGAATGCTACCGCGGATTGGAGTTACGACCACACGAATAACAGGTTCTCAACTCTCTAACAATGTATATTGCCCTAAGGGCGTATCGCAACGCAGCATTAAGCCGAAGTGCTCCCAGATACATGCGACCAACCGACCATTCCATAATCCTACCCCACAAAGAATTGCGGATAACGTAATTACACATGTCTTTCGGTGTGCTTGGAGCGGGCTTTACGAGAAGCGATGACGTGTAGCGGTACAAACCAATTATAAAGTTAACTTTACTCAGACTGTATATCTGCTTAGGGTGTGAATTTTCATGTCCCCATTTATAAATATGAACTTGGGCGTTTCGGTGCCACACGAGTTCGACTATGAAGGCTGATTGTAAGGTTACTTGTGAATTCGGCTTCTTGACTTGGGCATTTGGTGATTTCGTCATTATAAGCACGAAAACTATAATTATTATGATAGCGATGCGCCAATAGTGCATTAGTAAGTTCGGAAATGTATGTTTTACTGAATGAGAGTGTGAATTGCGATGTAAGGCACTTGGTTAATTTGGGATGCTGAATTTGACACTTGATATGTAGGTATTAATGCATTCGGGTTGGGGATTATGGTTAGAATTGAGGCTATGGGTTAGGTTTGGGTTATGATTAGAGGTTAAGGTAATGGTAGGAATATGTGCCAGACTGAACATGTTGAATTCGTTGGCTTGTAATATCTGCTGAGAAAGATACTTTGTTTTGTATTGAGTATATTTATTCTTGGCCGGAATACAAATCAGTGCAGGAGATATGTATAGATATATATTATTCGCCGCATGCACAGCAGTAACAACTGCTGTGTTAGATATCCATGGGATTAACATGGATGAAAGCATTGAGAGTGGACCAAGCGGTGAAGTCAACATAGGTAAAGCTAAGGTGAAACTGACCTGCGAGGGTGACACCCCGTGCGGCAGAAAATACACTACCAAGTAATGTCGAATGCGTTAGCTAACATTGCTGTATATTTACGCACTATTTCACATCATAGACGACAATGCCATCGATTCAACTGCTGCTGGAAACCTCGAAATCGAGCGCTCGGACTCCCGCGATGTGTGGAGCCGAAACACTTTATTCAAAACTACAAAAGTAATGCAGGCATACATGCAAAAAGGGGAGTACAGTAACTGATTAAGGATTTATTTTCAGGGGGAAAAACATTCAACGCGTGGTCTAGCTGGGAACCGTGCAAGGGGCGGTACGCATGCGCGCCTGGGACTCAGTACAGATACAGAGATTGCGATGGCACAGTGTAAGTCTGACACTCTCTGCCAGAGTTGTGTAATTAAAGTATTTGCAGCTGCTCATCTAATTCTAATCCAATTTGTGAAATGTTTATTTGTTCTAATTTTGATTTTAATCTAATTTCTGATTTTACTGAAAATGCTACATGAGAACTGTATAGTGCGAAACGAGTCAAGCTCGGTGCACAGACATTTGCCATTCCTGTGCTTATGAGAATGTACTCTGATTTGGAATGAAGGAATGGAGACAATTACAAATTATTTAAATTTAAAGCCTGGTAATTTATCTATGGTGTTATACTGAATGCCAACGCAGCGCGGCCCGATACGTCACTCAGGCTGGCCCGCACGAATATCTATTTCGATTTTAGGTGTATCTATTTACGACGCAATATGTCTGGTAAACATACCTGCCGACGGTGGCGATAAAGCCGTAAATGAACTACTAATTACCATCAAATATATTTGCGTTCTCCATTCATAGTGACTGATGACCAATTTATCTCCATTGCTTGTTCAATGAGTCTTCATATGTGGTAAGCTTCTGAAAATATTGTTCAAATGAAGTCTTATCTCCACTGGTATATCTTCCGAAATATCCGAACAGCCTGTTAGTGCTGTTGCCTACTGCGATACCGAGAAGGTCATCGCCTCTGGGCAGAGCGGGTTACGAATGCATTGATAGTGCTTCTCAGAATTGAAGTCACGGCCTTGTGTATATCTGTTGGTCCGTAAAATATCAAGTTCCAAAGAGTTGTAAGACTACTATATCACACTGTAGACAAAAATCGTATATTTCTCCGATTTCCACCCTAGCGTATTGTTTACATCTGGTCGATGACATTCTCGGGTGCCAGATTATACCCTCACAACCTTACAATGCGTGAAAATGAGTAAAGACAGCCGTCGCCGTCCACCATGTTGTATACCAGCAGATGTGGCCAAAGTAGTCAGCATGTCTAGTCAACTAGTGAAGTACAAGTGCTAGTAGTTTTCTCCAAGTGGAAGCAGTCTTGGGATGACTCGAGTCATGACTTGACTCGAGTCAAATTTTTCGCATGAATTGACTTGACTCGAGTCACTTTGCAAAAATGATTTGACTCGGCGCTACAGAAATGTGGATTTACTCGTGACTCGGAGCAAAATTTACGAGTCATCTAATAAACGGTGTCGATTAAATCGCTGCATCTTTTTGATGTTCGGATTGTTCGCGATACGCCGGTGTGACTTGTGAGAGCAATCAGTCATTCACTGATTGTACTTTTCACTGATCCTCCATTGTTACATCACAAATAAATTGACCGAAAACGAAATGATCACAGCTTACGTTTATTTACTAGCTATAGAATAATATAATAGTAACAAATCTATGTTTGTTTGACGGCTCAGTGCTTACATCGAGAAGTGCCAACCTTAGCCAACCCTCTTGTATGACTTGAATCTAACGAATATAGTTTATAATCTCACGGATGTGTAGATGGGTAGTGTATTGTACCATATCAATTTGTTTCAACTTCTCGGCGCTTCGTATTCGATCCTCTATTTTGGCTAACGTATTTTATTAGCAGCTCTAAGCGTGCGTGAGCGATATAACGCCTTTTTACACGTATATTTAACTTGATACTCGTTATATGATTCAAGATATATCACCAATCAATCTGTCATTCACACAGCTAGCAAAATGTAATGACTTTGAATTTGCATCATCCCTCATACTTCGAAAATTCAATTTGATTTGAATTGTAACTTGACTCATGACTTGACTTGACTCGACTTGACTCGAGCCACCTTCGAAAATCGATTAACTTGACTTGACTCGAGTCAAAATGTGCAATGACTCGAGATGACTCATTATACTCGAAGTAGGTAAAAATACAAAAGTAAGTAAGTTTTTTGAAGTGTTTCATACATTCGGTGGTAAATCGGAGGTGGTTTACTTTCAATATTGCATCTTCGCCACAACCCAAAATGACTTATAGGCTATCGCTACAAATAGGTCAATTTTAGGCAATATTTATTGCTACCGTTGTCCATGGGCTGCTACGGTAAGTTGATATGATAATTAGGGCTTGACACTATGGAACACTATGGTACACCCTGGTATGGTTCGAGTACTCGAATCTGAATCGAGTAATAATTCTCATGATTACATTCGACTATTGCGATATGTTTTTTTTTTCGAGTATAAAAATGATGCGCTCCTTGCTACTAAGAGTTAATTTAGATTATTACACGTAAATTGAAATTCATTTTTCGAATTTTACAGTCAACCCCATAAAACTGTTAGGTTGTCTAAAAGACTGATGCATAACAATTTTTCTCGCTTTCAACCAGTAGAAGCGAAGTTATCACTGTTGAAAATTTGGATTCACAAAAATAGCTTGGACGGTGGATAATTCCGGAATTATTAACGAAAAACTCACACTTCGCTTCTTTGGGGGTAGGAATTACATCAAATATGTTTACATTGATTTTGTAGACAACTCATGAGTGGACAGTAAAATCCTAATAAATTCAAAAGTCTAAAACTCCTATGCGTTGGAATCGAATTTGGTGTGCAGCGTTATTTTAGACAACCTAACAACTTGAACAGTGAATCCCCGGAATCCTGCAGAAAAAAATACTGAACCCTACTGAGCAGTAATAAACAGGTGCTGGATTTTGCCCAGCTCAAGTAACAACCCTGTTCGCTTGACTCGAGTCAAAATGCGCAGTGACTCGATGTGACTTGTGATTCGAAGGCGGTGACTTGTTCCTAACACTTATAAAGAGTGTGGTGTGTAACAGGAATTCAAACCTTCCTTCAGATGTCAAGGTACGACCCGGGAAACGCAACGCTGCATAGTACCCGGTTCTGCCTGTGCCGCACCACCACCAACAACAACAACCACGACAACAACACCGGCTACCACTACCACAATTGCCTCAACCACCACATCAGTCACCAATACGACCACAACCACTGCGAACACGACTACTACCGGTGCTACAACAACTGCAGGTACTGCAAATTTATTTTGAATAAATGCAGCTACAGTCGACTCCGCTTAATTCGGACACTATAATTTTGCGCACTTTTGGCAGAACCAACCGGAGACAATCAATTGTCCGATTGGTGGCAGGGTTATATTGACTCGAGTCGCAATTGCTCAGTGACTCGACTTGTATGACCAAGTCATATGACTCGAAACAAATCCGGCCAGAAACTGACCTTTATCTGATTGAGTAAAGATGTTAAAAGTAGATTCAAAGTAGTCATAAGGTGTACTCAAGTAGAAATATTGATAACGACGTAAATTCATGCTCGAGTACAAGTACAAGTAGCGATTTTCAAGTAAGGAAAAAGTCATATATTTGCGTGAAAAACTGAAAATTGTGAAGTAGGACTATTCTAAAATAATGGAAGTAGTCGGCAAAACCTACTTGAGTACTTTGATAAAGTAGAAGTACTTCTTTACGGACTACCTCCGCTTAATAGCGAGACATAGGAATGAGGGGGAGGGGTATTCGTTTCACCCAAGCAAAGTTGCAAAAAAAAATCAGTCGAACATGACTTGAACTCGACACTGAATACTGTGACGTGACTTGGGCTCGGGCTTCAATTAACTCGACATGGCTCGATAATTCGGAACATCGGGACTCGATTACAACTGTGAGTCATGGTCAATACGGTCCTACTGCGTAACATGCACATACATTGCACATAGAGTGTTAGACCGATTTTATTACCGGCTTGGCGGTCATATCGAGTTGATATCACACTCTGAACGAGATACTGATACAGGCTATTATAGAATTAAATATCGGCATAATCACAACATGATAGTAGGGAGTCTGAGAATTATAATCTCGGACTGATAGATAGGGAATATTCAGCTATTTCTTATAGCTTACAGTCAGACGTGGTCAAAGTCGTCATCGTTGCTACTCGAGTAGAAGTAGAAGTAGCATCGTAAGTGTCAACTCAAGTACAAGTAGTAGTGATTTCTGAGTATGTAAAAAGTAAATATTCTAGGCCTACGTCTGCCTAAAAACTGAGAACTGTTGAACAGAAGTAGTAGTAATCTGAGAACATAATCACTTGAGTAATTAGCGCAAGTAGGTATATACCTGCTTGAGTAGTTTAGAAAAGTAGAATTACTTCGTTACTGATCGCCACTGCTTACAAGTGTCCAGATGCAACCTTTCTAGTTTATTTCATATCCATGTCCAAGCATAGAGATGACTGTAAAGCTATTCAAATAAATGCTATGAAATTCTGGTACTGCACCTACGCTAGATGCCATCTCTGTTGAATATATCTGGATTACTGGTGAAGGTGCTTGGTGTCGGTTTTATCGGTATCGGCTCAAAAATCTGATATCGGTCAGGCTCTAATTTTGAGTAAATGCAATCTTGGTTTAGATGTTACAACAATATCAAGACTGTGAACGTAGGTGAAATTGCTATTGTCTGCTGCACGCATCACATTTTCAACAACGAAAGCTGTTTCCTTCATTTAAATCAGCTGCTTTCAATTTCATTGTTTTTGTATTCGTTTCTTTACTCGATTACGTTCCTGTTTGATTGGGGGAAAGAAACTGATTTCTATATCCAAATATGTACGAGTTACTCCGGCCTTGCAGACTTCAGTCATATCGGGTCCCTGTCAATACATCGAAAAACGTTATCGGAAATATATATTAGATAAGTATTGATTTGATGCCGGTATTGCAATTACTGTCTTGTATTATAAAGTACCGTGTAAACTGCGCTCTATAGACTCAGTCATGCACTGCAGTCCCAACACTTTGATGTATATAGCTCGTTGTATCCTTGTTGATTTTTTTCTCTACATTTCTTGTAGTTTTGTATATTTATTTTCCTTGTTATGCGCCAATGTGTAAACTCCTGCAGGTGACGACTGTGTACTAAGGCATTGCGGCCCCTCGTCGTCATCCTGCTCCGTACCGAATTTTCACTGGTGTGACGAATATATGATTGATTGATTGATTGATAATAATAATGTTTTCAGCTTTATTGCCAAAACGAGGCCCAGAATACTGACTTTTTAATGGCTTGGAAATTTCTACTTGGACTTGAGTGTGTATCTACGTGGTTACTTCTTCTTCTACTTCAGTACCAATGATGGCTACTTTGACCATCTCTACCCTTACCAGGTTTATTCAAACCGATAAAAGACAGTTTCTGGTCCGATTTGTCTTGATTCGTGTGACTTGACTGGGTCAAGCGCAATGACCAGATAAGCAGGGATGATAAAGGTATTCGCGATGCTACTCAGGTAGACGCGGCGGTAGAAGTAGCCTAATGCCGCAAATTTGTACTTAAATACAAGTAGATGGCAAAACTACTTTCTATTCATACGTGGTAAAACAATTTCATTTCAAGACTCGTATGCAGACTTGGACAACTAGGAAATTTTCAGCTTTTCTAAATTAGATTATAACTACTTATTTATCTCTAAATAAAAAATATTATAATTGGAATTATAACTACACATTTTGTCCAAATTAGATTAGAAGTAGAATTACTGGATTCGCGAAAACTTGTACACTGAAGCAAGTACACTTCGTATCAAACCAGAACTCGTTCTCATAAGCGATTGTAGGGAAAATATCTGTACTACGAGCTTGGCTCGTCTCGCACTACGCAGGTCCCCTGTAGCATTTTCAAGGAAACCAGATATTAGATTAGCATTGAAAATAAAGCGTGGAAACACTTCACGAATTAGATTAGAATTACAGCAAAGATACATTTAACATGTTAGATTAGAATTTGATTACCGGTATTCAACTCTAACTTGACATATAGGCCTAGCTGTTCAAGTCTGCTTGTATGGTTATTAATATAGCTTTCTGTATTCAATGGTTAACGAATTAAACAAATTATATATATCTAGGGTTACCATACGTCCTCTTTTTTGAAAGTGTCCTCGGAGGACGCCTTTTTGTCCTCTTTTTTGAGAATTTAGGTCAATTTAGAGCAAATTGCGAGTGACATGCCGTAAATTAGCACAGAACTGACGCCCCGGCGGGCATTTCGGAGTGAAAAACGGTTATCTTAGCTCTGGGCGGAAAGATGACCTTTTTTTTGCTGTTGTTGTTGTTTTAGTCATCCACCTAGCAAAGCGGGAAGAAAAACGGTACTTTGAGCTCTGAGCGGAAAAGATGACCTTTTTTTTTAGTCAACCGATCACAAAGTGGGAAAAATTCACCGGTTTTTGAGAATTCTTCTCCGGTTTTGCAAGTCTCAAATTTCTGAAAAAGTGTCCTCTTTTTAGATTTCCAAAATATGGTAAGCCTATAACTCTCTCTCTCTCTCAGCCACTACCGGTACTACAGCTACTACCGGCACTACGACTACTATCAGTACTACAACGACCAACAGTCCTACAACTACCAGTACACCTACGACTACCGTAACTACCGCCAATACCACCACTGCAAGCACCACAACTCCATTAACTACTACCGGTACTACCACGACTGCAGCAACCACAACTACTACTACGACACCAGCAACAACCACCACTGTGTCAACAACTCTCGCTACTACAACAACGACGGTAGCTACTACAACGGCCACCGTGGCCTCTTGGGAAACGTGGGGAGCATATGGTGCCTGTGTGGCGTCTGCTGAGCCTGCGTGTTTGAGTGGCGATAAAACTAGGACTAGACGGTGTGTTCTTGCGGGAGCCGTGGTAGCCGCCTCAACGGTCGGCTGTAATAACGCGACAGCAACCGAGGTAAGCCTAATAATCGTGCGTTTACCATGTCTTCTATGTATTTATGCAGATGGGATGAGTAACGACGCATTTCTACTTCTACTACCAGTGGATTCTGCCTACTTGCACTACTTCTTTAAGAGCTGTATTCACACTGATAAAAGACAGCTTCTGGCTTGCTTTGTCTCGAGTCATATGACTTGTTCGAGTCATGTGACTTGGCTAAGTCATGCGCAATGACTGATATACAAGTCGAGTGACTCATGTCGAGCCGAGTCATTTTCCATATTTAGGAATAGGACTCGAGTCAAGTCTCAAAAACTCAGAAATTGCGGTTTGAGTCGGACTCGGGGCGAATCATAACTATGGTCATTACAACCCTGGTTGGTAAGGTAAAATTAACGCTTTAAATTCCTACTCAACAGCAAGCAGAAGTAGCGATTTCCAAGTAAGTAAAAATGTAGCCTAAGTATATTCGAGGCCTGGGTTCGCGTTGAAAACTTAAAACAGACAAGTAGAAGTAGTCTAAACCAATGGTTCTCAACCTTTTTCACCTCGCGGATCGGTAAAATTTCAAAACATATTTGTCGGAGCGGTGGACTTTCAAAAATTGAAATCAACTCAAAACGTGAAGTATGCAACCGTTTTTTTGCAGGTATATGGTGCTAGAGAGCAGGGTTGTGATGACTCGTGTCATTTTTTCAAAATACAGAAATGACTCGACTCGACTCGAGTCAATATTGTGTTGACTCGACTTGGACTCGAGTCATTGCGCTTGACTCGGACCAAGTCATATGACTCGAGACTCAGAAGGCCAAGACCGACATTTCATTGTAATTTAGAAGAATATTAAAGTAACCACACTATTGATATTTCGTCTATTGGTACTAGTACTTTAAAATGCCACCGGAAACTGTTAAAAGTAACTTAGGTATAAAAAGTGGGTTTAGCAATACTTTAACTGGAAACTGAGCAGTCAGCGCCATGACTTGGACTCGGACTCGACTCTCTGCTTGCTGACTTGGACTCGGACTTGACTCAGTGGTGAATTGAAAATAACTCGACTTGACTCGAGTCAAACTATAAAAGTGAGATGGACTTGGGACTCGGAGCCTTGTGACTTGGTTACAACCCTGCTAAAGAGTGACATTTTGGGGTTTAGATCGTAATTAATTATGTTCATGATGGCATTCACGTGATTTTACCGTAGTGAGTCTGTTGAGTCCTGCCCTGCCCAGATAAACGTGCGGCGCCGATAGTCGTTTAGTCTTTTGCGCCGAAGGTCATGGATTTAACCGACCACGCTAACTCGAATAATATTCTTCTGTTCGACAATATCGAGAGAATAATCGTTTCGGAGTCGAACCAAGCACCTAGTCATGCTATCTTGCTCATCGCCCACTACCACCAGACGTAGGCTACTCTGGATATAATGCGCCGCATGAATGCACCTGACAACAGCTATACTTGGCCATCCACAAAATCAGGGCCGATCTTCATCCTACCCGCCCAAAAACGTTGGTCTTGGCCCCCCACGGTGTGATAAACCAAACTTATGTGGAGGCTTCTGTTTGATGTTTAAACCAGTACTTGTGAATACATTCATTCTACCCAATGAATGTATTCACGAGAGTGTATGCGACATAATGGCGCGAAGCGCGAAAAGTTTATTTAATTCATGACTGAATCGGTCAATAATATTGGTAGTTGCATATATATAGCTATAAATTATTTACACTCTCGGAATTATCAGATTTTTCGGTAGAGTTGATCGAGGTGTCTTCACAAAAATTTAGGCACGTAATTTATAATAATCAAACATATTCGGGTGGGCCTGTTGGAATAATTACTTCATTGCATGTCAATATTTCGTGACCTACTGTCTGTTATATAGTGACTAGATATTGAAATCATCTAAGCGTACTAAACTAAAGGACGCACACGATTCCGAATTGCTATTTCTTCACTGGCAAATAATTTTCTCTATGGTCTTGTATTTGTCCTTTGGGGTACAGATTGCCAGGATAGCGAGATTCGGCGCCAGTCATTTTGGAGCCTATGGACAATTAAACATATATATATACCGAAGTTTTCGGTTAACTAAGGGCAGTCCTTTTCTGTCAAGGTTATCTCGCTGCAGAATTTTTCGCACAGTTCTCGGAGTCCTATGTTAGCTTAAACTTCATTATCTGTTGGCGCGGTAATGGCGGACGTCGAAATGCTTCTTTCTATAAATCACTGGTATTTCTTGGGGGAAGGACATCCAATAATCAAGACATTTAGTGACACTGAACCGCGCTAAGCGCGAAAATAATTTGAAAAAAGTTGAATAAAGTTTTTAAAGATGTTCTTTACTTTATGTTCTTTCTGGAAATATTTTTCGGCCCCTTCAAGCTCGGCCCCTCTACAGATAGGGGGCTTGTGGTGAGGCAGTTACGGTCCTTCACAAAATGAATGATCGTGCAAACTGCACCGTTTAGCGGGTTCGCTTGTACTTGTTTGTTGCTCGCATGTCGTGAAATGACACGGCTTGAACTTCAAGTCAAATCGAACATTTTTTCAGACCTAATGTTACTTTACGAAGTTCTGAATGAGTTTAAAATTTGATGTTTTATTAATTTTATCAATGGACAATTTTCAAAATCGAATAACTGTACCTTAAGAATAAAAGTTGTGAAAGTATTCTGCGTTGGTATTCAGGAGGAAGCCAAAGTACCACCGCGAATTTCTACTCTATTGCAAGTAGAAGTAGAGATTTTCAATTCATTTTATACAATATATCACAAAACATGACGTCACCGGCATGAAATTTCGAATAATCCAGGCGGAGAGAGCGCTTAAGCTCAATGTACTATTTTAGATACTACTATTCTTAGATTATTTCAGCCCCTACTATTCGAAATTCCATGCCGGTGACGTCATAATTGTTGATACGATTGTTGATATACAATGTTCTTCCCAATTCTCTACTGGTTGCTGACGATTACCCCTGATGAGTGTCAGCCGAAAATATTCGAATTCCTTTCAATATGAATAAACTATTCATTTGTATATTGAAATTCTGTACCTCCATGAAGCTCTTGAATTCATTTTATGTTCAAACACATTTGAGTACTCCGACAAATAGGAGTACGTATATAAATTGTTTTATTTGTTCTATAGCAGTGGTCGGGAACCTTTTTCGACCGAAGAGCCATATTGGCCCAATATTTTCAATTGAAACTCCCAAAGAGCCATACATGTCAATCAACTGTCACATCACAGTCGAACATCCGTGACATACTGATAGCACTAATTGACTAATATATATGGGATTCGTATAGTGGGCGTCATATTTTTCTGTCCACATGAGTGGGTAGAGCGAAACACTACCACAGTACATACCCACCGTGTCATACGTCAGTGACATGGTGTTAGGGGAGGCAAGTGAGGCAGCGCCTCATGTCGTCTGGGATGAGTGAAGGAAAATTGTGAACCCTTCAATGGTTATTGGTACGTTCCAACGATTGTTTTGACTGACTGGATTTTGAACATTTGTATTCCCATAATCACGCAATTTACATATTTATTGTTCGAAAATAAAAAGCGAAAGAAGAGGTAAAGCTCAGATGAGGCACGGGTGGGCCAATCCTCACCAGTGACAGCGCAACTCATCGTAAATGGCTTAGAATTTATAATCACTGATATCAATCAAATGCAAATGTCGCGCTGACTGTGAAATTCCAAGTATTGATCGACTTCTAGAATATTCTTTTAAATGAGTAGATCGAACGCGTGAGTGGTGTTAGTCGCCCGGGGATGGGGGGTTTTGAAAAGAGGGCGCTACGAGCCCCTAACCGTGGACGCCCCACTGCCTTGACCTCTCAAAGTCATGTTTATGCAGCCAGAAGAATAATATTTATTCTCGCCGTCTTAAAAATTTACTTAACAAGTTGCTGCAATATTGATAAATCAAGTACAAAATTACAAATTTCTCAAAGAGCCATATCTTATACGCAAAAGAGCCATATATGGCTC
>ATSW01014834.1:0-12137 GCA_000444245.1 Botryllus schlosseri | reverse complement strand
GGGTACTATCGGTGAATAAATACGAGATACCAATAATATATTTCAAAACAATTCACCGTGATGGCGTATACGTTGACGAAATTATCATGGCTAATTAGATGCGACTTGGCCTATCTGTAAAATCCCAACAACTGCTGACTCCATAAAAGTATATCTGCATTCCCTGGCATCTACATTACTATTTTATAATACCGGGACGAAACAGGGAAGTTGCATCGTGCGACTTGAGACGGTATGCGTCGTGATGAAGAATCTGATTTTTAAGGATATACGTACTATTTCGGTCTGCAAATTTAATAATAGGGATTGTGTTCTTATCAGCAGCAGTCCCGGAATACACTTGAAACGAGTGATTTTTCAAACGTCGAATTTCGCGGCTTTTGTGACATGGATATATATCCTGTAACTTTCCACGCCTATGTATGTCACGTCCGCTTCGTGTCGAGCTCAGTATATGAAGCCGAGAAATGTATTGTGGATGCATATGATTCATTTATTTGTCACACAGAAAAACAAATATATATGGTGCCAATATTGAGAAACCGACTTTTCGTGAATATATAACGTCCAGCCCAGTCATTTCTATCTAGCACAGTGGTTCTTAACCATTTTCATATATTTACCCCCAAGAAGAAAATGACGTTGTTTAATTACCCCTTTTCAAAAAAGAACAAATTACATCTTGCACTCAATTAATTGTAAAACAGCACAATGATGACGTCATAATGTACACTGAGTTGCCTGTTAAAAATATCAAGTCAAGGGAAGGTTGATGCTGTTTTTGTGTTATCCAGTGGCCAAATTTAGACAAAGCGGAGGATAATAGACACCATCTCTCATGCAATTGTCAATTGCAAACTTATTTCATTTTGACAAATACCATTGCAGAAAATCCTACTTCACAGCAATACGTTGAAGGAAATTCAATCAGAAAGATCAATGCCATCATGACAAAGATTGGTTATTCATTTTGAAGTCGAACCCAAAAGGTTCCAAAATCTTGCCCTCGTTTCTTCGAAGGAATTTTGATGATTTCGGACCTAATTTAACTAGACAAGACAACCACTACACTTTTAAATGCTAACAACTATATTTCTGTGACATTGTACCTGCATTGTATAAAGGTGTAAAGCTAAACTTAGACGGCCCTTGTCTCTCAATTTGTCATCATGCGCAACGACATATGATCCGCGCTACTGCAAAATAAATTGCTCTTACCCAGCACTATACTAAGCTACATTCGGCCCTGTTATTCATAATCACTAGGGCTATTTTTTGACATGTCAAAATTTGTCAACATTTTCTCAAAATTGAAGCGTTAGGTCAAAATTTCCCAAAATTGTTCACAAAGTCAAAATATTGTTGACGTCTGCATTTCGTTTGTATCGTAGATTTTGCACTGTCGATGGACTTATCCTCTGATATTTTACAGCTTGTCGCCTACTTTATAGGCCTACCGCTGTAAATGGCCAATTGTCTTCTCATTATAAAACAAATATGTGAACATGGTGTTATGGTCAACATACCGCAATATACTGAATAAAGAAAGTCTTCTTGGGCATTGCACATCATTCTTATATTAATATGCGCATGATGAAAAATTATAATATAGACAACATTGTCAGAATGAAGTAACACTTACTGGCACTTACTGGCAGCATTAAATGCTGCTATTGAAGGAAAAGTCAACGTTGATCGGTATAACTAGAGAAATACTATTTTGACTGACTGAGTGTCGCCCTTGGCTTTCATTGAAAATGCCGCCCCTAAGTAGACCGCAGCAAATTTCGACATAGTTTAATGTTCAAGCAATCTTTTTAATAAAGAGTTCTGTATTGCTTGAGAAAGAAGCATCGCCGTCTCAGCGTTTATAAGGCCTAAATGAATAAAGACAAGCGATGGTTAACAAATGTATTAGGCCAGCGGCGGCCAACCCATCGCCTCGAAAAGAGTTTGAGTGGCCCCCATTATAATTCCCGAAATTAGCTGTAATATCAAAATATAAATATTCCCTGTAATTTATTGCGTTTATATTTATCGTCTGCTATCGGCGCAACAAACTATGTAATTTATTTTTCATTTGCAAGGCCAAGTAAAAATTTGACTAGCTTGACCGGGAACTTTGGATTGTTGATGATTTAACCATCAGTTCCGACGTATTGGCGTAGCCAGGGGCCTGTCACATTTTTCGTAAATCTTTGTATATGACCATAAAGTAGAATATTTCGTGGTAGATTTACACAACTTAAAATTTTTCTCAGCAATTAGCGCGATTCATTGTCACTCAATTTCTTGCTTTTAGCATATTGTTATAAATTTTTTATCCTCTCAGGATTATCAGATTTGCTGTTGGAACTGAGTGAAGTGTTGTCTTGGACCGGGCACGTCATTATTTCGTGACCTACTGTCCGTTAAATGGTGAATAGCTATTGAGATCGTCCAAGCGTACTAAACTAAAAGATGCACACGACTCGAAATTGATGTTTTTTCACTGTCAATAATTTTTCTCTGTGGGATGGGATTTGTCCTGTGGGGTACGCATTTGCCAGGACAGCAAGATTAGGCACCAGCTATTCAGGCGCCTATGTACAACTAGACATATTTATGTATATATCGAAGTTTTCGGTCAACAAATGTCAGTCCTTTTCGGCCAAGGTTTCTCGCTGCCGAATTTTCGGCGCATTTCTCGGAGTCCCATGTTAGCCTAAACTTCATTATGTGTTAGTGCGTCGTAGCGCGGTAATGGTTGACGCCAAAATGCCTAATGCAATAAATCATGCGTATTTTTTGTGAAGCGGGCACCCAATATTCAAGACATTTGGTGACGCCAAAATAATTGAAAAAAGTGTATAAAGTTCCTTCACGAAATAATTTTGGTCCTCCTTCAAGCTCGGTCACCATCAATTGGAGGGCTTAGGGGGCAGTTGTGCATTTAGTGCAGTTCATGTCCTGCACAAAATTAATGAATCGAAAACGAATTATCGTGCAAACTGCGCGGTCTAGCGAATCAGCTCGCACTTATAGCTCGCGTGTCGACAAATGACACGGCTTGGACTTCAAATCAAATCGAACATGTTTCCAGACCTAATGTTGCCTCACGCAGTTTTGAATCAGTTTGAAATTTGACATTTTATTTATTTCATCAATGTATAAACCTTCAACAAATTGCATCTTGAAATTAAGATGTAAAATTGTAATATACCTGGCGGACCGGCTGGAAAGTCGTCGCGGACCGGCGGTTGAGCACCACTGACCTAGAAGACAATGGGATGGGCATTATCGGAAATATTTGCGCATTGGTTTCCTTAATCTTGGGTGGCTAAATACTAATTAACGCTTTAATCAACTTTATCAACCTAATTAATAGTGCTGAAACATTGAGTCTTGTCGACAAAGTAGAGATGGGTTTTTGGAGTACTGTAGTTATACGTTCCATACCAGCACTTAGAGTTTATTTATCCATGACAATCGTGGTTTCGATACTATGTTCCACCGTGGGAGCCTGCAAACTTCGATTGGTCATTTTGTAGCATCCAAAACATATAGTACCACGCTACGAACGTCGGTGCAAGTGCGGCGAGATAGCGCGGTGGTATAATCCGCGGCTGCAACACCAATAGGTTGCGGATTCGAGTCCGACCGTGGTTGACTTCTGAATTCCTATACGTAAGTGTTCGAGGTTTTCGTATAGTCTCCTCCTAGCAATATCATCCGCGTAAGCGGTGTCTCACGAAAAGCTTAGTAGTGGGCCGTGCTATAAGTCGACAATTACAGAATAAAAAAATGACGTATATCCGCCTGGTGTAAATGACCATAGTAGTCGACAAGCACCATGAATACCACAAAAACCAATATGATATATCTGTGAAGTCGTGACCAACCCACAGCACTATCGCAAGGAAGCGTGCGGCTAAAATACTGAATAATCCCCTAATGTGATATTGAACTTGCATTAACCTCATCCTCTGTGGGCGCATAAAAGGTACCTAATTGAACTTTTCCTATCATTCGTATACTGTTGCGACGGCGTAACGAATAATACTCCAATGCTCGACTAGTCTTGAAGCGAAATACACGATTAAGAGTCGAATTACTCAGGTAGTCAATTTTGCCCATACATACTAATCAATGATTCGTATATATCTGCACGGAGTATTTACGCACTCACTTATGCACATCTAAATTCGTGTATGTCCAAAATTTAAAAATTTCGCTTCTCCATGAGACTACGATTTATGACAATGCCTGCTGTGAAGTGTATCATAAGCGTAAATACGGGATACCGGTATTATATTCAAAAGAATTCACCATGATCACAAATACATCGACGAAATTTTCATGCTTGCTAATTAGATCGGACTTCACTGATTTGTAAAATCCCAACTATATATGACTCTATAAAAGTATGTCTGCATTCCCAGACATCAACATTACCATTTTATAATACCGGAACGAAAGAAGGAAGTTACGTCGGGCAACTTGAGACAGTACATGCGTCGTGCCAAATAATCTGATTTTTACGGATATTCGAGCTATTTTGGTCTGCAAATTATATTAATAGGGATTATGTTCCTATCTGCAGCAGGCCCGGACTTCACGAGTTCGCGGGACATATTTGTAATGGGTATTTTCTCAAACGCCGAATTGCGCGGCTTTTGTGACCTGCATATATATCCTGTAGCTTTCCACGCCTGTGCACGTCACGTCTGTCTCGTATCGAGCTGAATATATGAAGCCGCCAACTGCATTGCGTATAGATAGATAGATAAATGCATCTATTTGACACACCAGTGAAAATCCAGTATATACAGAGAAGGATAACGAGAGACCGCCAGGTCTGTAATTCAGTCGCCACCTGTAGGAGTGCACACATTACAACCAATGGCACATAATGAACATAAATAAATAAAACCACGAGTAAGGCGAGTTGAAAGATTTTTCAACCAGGATACAATAACAAGATATATGCGCATATGTGGATTGAAGATTTGAAACTTTAATGCATGACTATGACTATAGTGCAGTAAATACAGATGGGTACTTCACAATCACAACACAAGAAGGCAATCGCAGTTAGACATATTTCCAATACTGTTTTTTTAAGTAGATGGTCAGGGAAATTTACAAAATCTACTGGTAGAGAGTGCCAGGTCATGGCAACAATATTAATATAAACTCTTCTGGGTTGATCATTTTGATACAAGCGGAAGTGATAACTGATTTGAGGAAGCAGAACAAGTTTGGCGTGAGTGTACAGAGGAACAAGTAGTAAAGTGCTTGTTAAAGAATGGTCTATTGCATTTGTTCTCAACCCTATTTGTCTTCGCGGACCCCTTTTGGACTGTCACGGATCTCCGCGGACCCCCTGAAGTCTTAGTTAAAATTTAGCTCAAATATCGTGCAATCGTCATCTGTCCTATGTGCAGATGATAACTGTAGGCTAGTGATAAACAGCAACGAAATGACTTTTATTGGAAATAATATCATACTATCTATGTGGAAATTAGGTTGATTTTTATTATTTCAAAGCGAATTCTGCAACTGCATTTCTTGAAATACGCGGCCGTATCTTGACAATCAGCGCTATCGATTTGATATGAACGAGTGCAGAAAATCCATGTCTACAAAGATAGGTGGTGGCGAATGTAATAATGACGTGTAAGGCTTCCGACGACACATTTGGGTATGATCGCAACAAATATGACACCAAGATTGAAAAAAAAATTTTTCAGTGAACATATAACGTCAAGCCAGTTCAATGGTCATTTCTATCTAGCATCTCATCTTGAAGTTATGGAAAATGGTTATGACCTTGCTAAGTCAACTTTTTATTTTTTCCACAATTCCTACAAAACATCTCTAAACAGCAAAATATTTGTATCAGTAGTCTATTGACAATTTAGCTATTAAAATGAGTCTGCACAGCAGGATAATATAATCATAACATAATCGTTGGGCTATATTTTTCATATGAACAAGTCGCACAATGTACAATGCGATAAGACATAATGCGATGTCATGAACAGATAGGAGGATGTCGAACGACACGCATCAGTAGCGATCCTTTACTCTAACATCCACCTCGGCCTAGAGTGTCCGATGTCACAGTTCTTTTCGATGTTGATCTTTTTGAAGACGTGGCATTTTCTACTAGTTCTTTCCATTCCTTGTGAGTGTTTTCTTTCGTCGGGTCCTTTTCTGGGCTTATTTTGAAGAGGAGCCCAAATAAACCTCCGACAGGATTCGAACCAGATTCGACAGATTGGTGGACGCTTATCGTTATTCGTTACCACTACGCTATCTCCTCCGCAAAAGATATTTCATCTCAGACGTTATTTTGTTGATGTGAGTTTTGGAGTTTTTACTACCTAGTGATTTTCCTCATTAAAAAAATGCAAATTACGTTATCAACTATATGTTGTTGATAACCACTGATCTATTATGATGGGGGGATATTGTGTATCATTTTTGCAGTTTTATATTTTATGACGGAGGTCATTTTCAGAATAGCAAGTTATTTTTGTGTGGATGGAGTCTATGACTGTAACTGACACCACTTAATGCCGTATAACACTATTTTGAATAGTGATAATGGACCTCAGATGCACGAGTTGAACTTGGATGGTACATTTTTCGTGATTTCTTATCAATATACTAGATAATGTGCAGTGTGATTCTAATTAACTTATTAGGTGCAAGTAGGTAAAACAATAGGAAGTACTTTGTCACTAATGATCTCGGCAACTACCTTAGCAAATATCAATTGCGGGAGTTATATTCCATAGCATAAATGTAGCTACCACAAGAGTTTCGAAAGTCAACAGTGGCACTTGTGAACCACAGCAACGATTTACTACATTTTCAGTCCAATGACTTCGTAAGGCTGGCGGACGTTCGGTTCGCGTTAGGTGGCCAAAATTATTTCGTAGATCAACTGAAAGCAGAGTATTTCTGGGAATATGTCGCCGGTTTTCGTTGTTTTCTAAATATGGAATCGATGCCGCAAGACGCAGCTTGGGTGGGAATGTGTATAACGGCTTCAGATTAAATTCGGAAACCCGTCTTTCTCGTTTGACTTGAAACCTTGTGACTTTCTTCCGAGCCATGCGTGGGTTATTTACGCATCCCTCGACTGTGCTTGAGTCACCGAAATTCCGATCACCGTAGAAGTGTGTTTTCTGCTTTCAGGTGGCCAGCTGATCGGTGCCATTGACGACGCACTTCGTTCACGCGGAGATTTTCCGCACAAGCCGCGCAAAAAGCGAAGTGTGTACCGTCGCATTTTTGACGAGCCCAGATTGTAGATCACTGGATTCATGCATTCCGAAGTGCGGAGACAAAGATACCAAATGAGCCCGAAGTAAAAGTCGAATCTTCTCGCGTACTGGGTATTTTCGCGATTTTCTTGCATTGTCCAGTATTCATGACCTGATGGAATTGAAAAGAAATATTATATGTTATTTTTGTTGGCAGGCAGGCATAGAATGACAAATCATTTGACTTGGATGATCGGCTTTCCACATGAACGTCAGTTCAAGTTTCAAATGGGAAGGGTTTCAAACCCAAACATCCACCCCTGACTACACCTATAGGCAGGGTTGCCATACCGTCCTTATTTCTAAGAATTGTCCTTATTTTGAAGGGCCACGTCTTAGAAAACTCAATTGTCCATATTTCTAAGAAATGTCCTTATTTTCGACTTGCGTCCGTCTTATTTTCAACCACTACAGAACTTCGATCGTATTCCTCTGGTATCGGTGTTGCATAATATTCTAAAATTATGCTTTTGCGTCGAGATTTTATAACATCATAAATGAAAGGAACTCTCGTGACGTACACACCATAAGATTTGACTTCTAAGTGGTGAGATAGCTAGGGCACTGGGTGGTATAGCAGTTTCGTCTGTACCAAGCTACCGCAGCAGACGTCATTTTAGCAGCAATCAGCAGTACCAGGTTCCTGCTGTTTGATCTACAGCAGAATAAGCTCAAGCTGTGGGGAAGGCAGCATACATTGCGTAGTGAAAAAAGACGCAGTGCAGCCGACACATTGGCTTAAAAGTAGCAAAGCTAGAAATCATTGATAAATCTATCTAAATTTATTGCACTTATGCATATAGTTTTAGTTACTCAGCAAGGCTAAATCTGATTAGTTAAAATGAGCAGACGTAAAAACGTTTTTCGTGGCGATTATGAGAGAGAATTCAAAGGTATCTAACGAAGCTTGAAGTGCGAGTGTTTCGCACATTGCAATATCTGCAATTGTGACATTAACCTGGAGGCCATAAGGCTGCTGCACACTGGCTCTCGCGACACGACAAAACGAGAGAATCGCGCCCGTCTGTGACAAAACCATGCACACCGCGTCGCCAGACTACGCAACGAAGCGTCGGCGAGCGGGCTGCGCAACTAGCCGACAAAGTTGAAAAAATCCAACTTTGTCGCGAGTTGCGGTCTCAGTCGCCGTAAAAATAAGCACGCGCTCTTATTTCGACGGTGCTGTTGCAATCTTTTCTAATCGTTCAACTTCCTAATTTAACATACTCGTGTACCAGATGCGTAATTTATCTTGGGATTGACTCAGGGCGCTGTATGATATCCAACAAGCCCAGAAAAAGAATAATTCAACCTCAAGTTGATAACTTGAAGATGGATGAACGAAATGAAGATATAATTGATAATTAAATTACGATATGTTCACAATACAAGATGAATAACAGAGAACATGACCGCTAGCCCGCCAATGCCACTGACATGCTTGACATTACGAAAGTACCGGTAGGCCAAGAAGGGTAGGCCTATATATTATAAAGATATCTGGTTGATGGAGTATGTTAGGGCGTTTCAACGATTAAATACCTTCTTGTTTATATTCTTTGTATCTTGGGTACTGTATATTGGGCAGCTGCGTCTTAAGTTGAAATAATGAACTGAGTTTTCGAAATTGAGAATATCTTAGTGGCATTATGGTGTATTCCTTATCAAAATTCGGAGCATCAGCCAAATGCTGTCGGTACACATAGAAAACACATTTGTGTAGGAAGTATCTTGATGTGTTCTTCAAAAGTAATAACCAAGAACCTATACTGTTACGAAATCATTAAGCTGGTACAGAACAGATCGGCCTACGTTACGAGTGTACGACTCGGTGTCCCAGTGTGCAGCAGCCTATAGGAAAGACCGCTATTTCAACTCACATTGATACCCCGAAACACAAGAAGTGTTTCATAATGATTAATTTGAGCCAGTCGATGAATAATTGTTCGACAAGTCGATCAGCACTAACGACCACAGACTGCAAGGCAGCTGCTGCAGAGTGTACCTGGGCATTCCATACTGTCAAATACCAGCAATCATTCCTCACTAACGATTGCACATCGCAATTGCTCAAAGCAATATTCCAACATCGCAAATAAGTTTTTCTTCGGCCAGGACCAAGACTACAAGCATTGTTACTGGAGTCTAGCTCCATACGCTCAAAAATGATTTTGTTTAAACTTGGTGTACGGCCTTTTTCCATCTTGGTTGACGGCCCTAATCACAACGAGGTGGTGAAGAAGTTCGGTTTATTACCCTAGTGAGGAAATACCAAGGTTTTTTTTGGGGGGAGGGGGCTGACAAAGTGCTGTTTCGGCCACGAATAAAGATAAACCTAGACCTGAGCTGTCGTGAGATCCATGAAGCACTTACTAATAACACGGAGTTGCTAGAGCAGATTATTTCTGGCGAGAAGTATGGAATGTGATATGCCACGCCTCATATAAATCCAAAGTATGTACAAAAACGCTTTTCATGCGAATTTAATTTTTAGACTGGCCTTATTTTTGGGTCCATGTCGATGGCAACCCTGCCTATAGGGTTGCATTTCAAACAAATTTCAATTTAAAACAAATATGTTTAAAACGAGGCCCGTATTTATAACATGATTTTAATTTTTTGTTTCCAAGCCATTACGTCATGGATATTCATTTGTGACGTCATAGTGAATTGACATTTACAATTGAAAATATAGGGTAAATAGGTCCTTATTTGACGAAATATCTACGTACCAGGGCTGTTCAACCGACTATATGATGGTTCCAACCATCCCATATCGTATAGGTCGGCTATATCGGGTGGTAACTGTACGTACGCTCATACCACATGTTTTTTAGAAAGTATTTACGCAATTATGGATTGATTTTACAACTTAAAAATACATTTTTTTAATAGGCCATTGTTTAAAACACTGTTTAAAACATGTTTATTTGTTCAAATGCAACCCTAACCGCACCACTGTTAGTAGTGATAACTCTGAACTAATATTCCGTCAAGAACATCTCACAATAGAACACTGACGCCACGATTCACAGCAAACGATGATACGTGTTGCTAGTGGTTCGGAAACAAATTTCTTTAAATGTGCAACTAGAACCAGAACTAGAACTACTTGAAACGGCGAGTTAGATGAACGTGAACGAACTGGATTAGTAGTTAGTCTGGCTGATTTGCCGCTCCTGGTGATGCCTTTCTTACCTAAGAATGGAATGTATCCAAATAAGAAGGAAACTACTATCAAAGTCAACTGAAGAAGAGCTTGCTTCTCTTTGCGTTTTCTTCTTACAGATCTTATGGATATCGCGGAATGAGTTGTCGCATAGACCTTTACACAAGTTATCACGGATATGATGATAACCAAAACGAGCGGAACGAGTAAAAACAACGAAAACGCAATCAATGCATATTGCTTGTAATTCTCGTACCTGAATAATGCAAAGGCAGCGTGGCATAAAAATATTTTGAGGTAAAAGAATTTTAAACAGCGTACCATTCCATGTTAATCGTACATGCGGGCCACCGTGAATCAGGTGAATTGCTAGTCCTGTCGCGCACCGCTGATCCGAACCAAATGAAGTAAGGTACAAAGCCGCACGTAAGACTGATCATCCAGAAAGTTACAATGCATACCTAAATACAGCACATCATTCAACCACTGAGTATTATGCAGTCTGAACTAAATATGAGTCAGCAGGTGTAGCTTGCCGCTAAATCATAGTTCCTGAAACATGAAATATTTTCTTAGTATACAGACATGCAGTATCAACCGGTTTGAACTTGCCATTGCCAATTGTAGTTCATACCGTATTCCGTCCATTACAGTTTGTGGAAAATATGATGGCGCTACAATTTTGAACGATAAGATGTTCGCGACAAGACATTTCCCACTTAACCCATAGGTACGTTATATAGAGATTCATATATAGCAGTGTTGGGATCAAGTCACTACCTTCGAGTCACGAGTCATCTCGAGTCATTGCACATTTTGACTCGAGTCAAGTCATAATTCAGGTCAAATTGAATTTACGAACTATGAGTGATGATTAAAAGTCATTAAATGGTTCACGTTCGCGTTCAGTGTGTGAACCTCAGAAATTTAGAGGTTACCGTTCACAAACGAACCTTGGTAGGTTCTGCACTGTGAACCTTTTCATATATTACAATTCTCCACGTTATTATAACATTATTGGTTAAAATCCATAGCATTTCAACTGCGGGCCACTATATGCATGGCGCTGGCAGCATACAATAGTTAACACTAAACGAGCATGCACCTTTACCATCTCAAAGATTTTACTTGCTTTGTTACAAACGTTTGCTCGAAATATCCAGTTTTCCGATAGTAAATATCTAGCGACTCTCTGCTGTGAGCTTGACAAGCAATCACATGATATCAAGAGCGAAATACGCAACAGTATAGTCAGCGAATGATGCTTATTCAACTAATCAGAGGAGTTCATATAAAGAATACATCGTTGTCTAATGTAATAATCTAGCAGGCGTACGGGGGCCATCTTGATTTGATATGTTCATTGTATCATAAAAAACAAATCCGTGTGATTGAAGTGTTGGCTAGTCCTGTACAACTTTATTAATAATGGGATAATATCGGTAGCAAGTATAGAAACCCTTTTTACACTCTGCTCAATAACAATGTAGAAGTACTCCGGTCTGGCCTAGACTGTTACGGCGTAAGCTTAAATCCCCTTGCAAGTCTTCGCCGAAATGGTTGGCAAAGCGACGGAGGATATTGATTTTATGGGATTATTATATCATTTGATTGCTCCAGTTGATATATTTGGCGACGTTTAAAAAGTCACT
>KE606296.1:0-13287 GCA_000444245.1 Botryllus schlosseri | reverse complement strand
ATATCGGTATCGGTATCGGCCTGTAAAAATCAATATCGGTCGACCTCTACTATACAACCCTTAATTGTGATATGTGACAGCTATACTTACATGGCCTGCGTTGTCGTTGTTTGTGGTCAGTGGTGCCACTTCCAGTGTTTTTACACCAGATATAGTGTATTTTGACTTGACCTAGTGTCCTAGTGCATTTTCTTTCGAAATTCGACAAATCCAGTGTTTTTTTACTGAAAAAATATCTGTAATCTATTTTCATGTGCTTCGAATAATTTATACCGGTACTTGAAGAGATAGTAAATATTATCCGTCTAAACTTGCCCATTTAGCACAATAGCGACCAGTCCTACATGTATTGAAGAATGTGGAATTGCAAGGGCTATCAGTGTGCTGTGCAAGAAAATGCTCTCTATACGCGCTGCTGTTACTCACATTTCGCGTCTCTTTATCAGGTACTTTACGTGCGTTCGTGCGTATTTATTTGTGTGTGTGTGTGTGTGTGTGTGTGTGTGTGTGTACATGTGTATGTGCATGTGTGTGGGGTGGGCGTGCCTCACCAGCCATGAACCTCACCGCACGTCACTGGTCACAAGCCACACGTTACCTACTCGTTCGTTACTGCTTTTAGACCACACCAATCGCCAGATGCCTCAAGGTATTTTCTTACGCCCAACCGCACATGAGTGCTCAAAAACTACGGCGTGGTCACTAATATGTGCGGTCTCTTAATTTAGTAACGAGTCATTTTTTATTGTTATGTTGTTTTGTCTCCGATCTCAACTGTAATACTTCGAATTTGTGCTCGGTATTACCATCTAGCGGTTGTGTATAGTGGATTAGCACCGTGAGAGGTTAATTTCTCCTAAATACCGATGTAATGTGACAGCGTGCAACAGTTGTGGCGTGAGCTGGTAAATATATACACTCGAGTTACAAGTGGCGATGACACCAGAAAGGCAGGTGCTACTTCGAAACACATGTTGCCTGCGCCCTCTTTGACGGACAGCTGCAACCTACAAAAGGCCGTTGGTATTCGCTGATTGAAAGATGGTCATTGGTGAACTGTTTTCATACCTGAAGAAATAATGTTTAAAGTCCGAGTACTGAGGATGACGAAATCTTGATTAAATTACTGCCTGATTAATTTCCATTTAGGAAAAGCAACAAGTCGTTTGTTTGAATTGCAGCACACACTGAGCCATTGTTTCTGTGACCTCTCTCATGGGCGGTGACATAGAGCGTAGTGTTGAAAATTTCGTGACAGTGATATACGATCGCTGAAAGACGTTGTGTAGGAAGCACATTTCCGCAATTCGAAGTTAATCAATGAAATCGCCTTTCCTTTTGTTCCGACTTCGATTGTTTGATGTCAGCCGAGTTTAAGATCAATACTTTTGATCGATACGGCATCGGAAGCATGGTGCAAAGACCGGGTGACTTGATTTTTGGTTTAAAGGGGAATTAATGCGCGCAATAAAACTAAATGTGTGTATAAAACGCGGGTCAATAGTTTAATCTCGTTCGTAATTGGAACATGATCGATGCCGTAAATGGAAAAGTAGAAGCGGCTAACGTTGAAATCATGGCGTCGTTGAGACTTTACTGTGATATTGCAATATACATGTAGCCCACCGCATAAATAGGATTGGCCGCGGTCTCACAGTGACGTCATAGATTCCGAAATAATATCAATACTTTAATCAATTTAATCAAACAGTGTGCGTAATTCTCAGTAGTGCAACGAACAGAAATTCGATGCTTTTCTCTAGCCATCACCATGTCCTATAGATATCTCCATCCATCACTTTCACGTTGGTCGATGGATGGCTGGATGCCTGTTGGCTTAGAATACATGCAATCTACCCATCTAACATCTGTCCACCTCAAATATGCCCGAGACAAGCAATGTAGAAATGTTGCTTATTTGAATTCTCACAATTATTATTATCGCAACAGAATAAACAGTTTTGCGGTATCTCTGAAGGCTTTAATAGGTCTCGGATTTTGAAATTCCGCTCACTTGTAACTGCTATTTACTCCATTATGCCGTCTAGCGGTGGAAAGTTACCGGCAGGTTATATTGTTGGGAATGGGATCAATGCTTCAAGCTTGCATTTAGAAAAGAGTATGGTAATGCCTACTGTAAATATTATGACATGGAGCACTGCAGATTTTACGAATAAGTCACTGGTGAAGGCAAGATCCGTGTGTTTTCGATATTGATCGGTCATCTGCACAACGCTGGCGTGCGGCGTCATGTAATTCCCCGGCGTGCATATTTAAACCCTGTCTCCGCGAATTTATTAACAGCTTGCCAGACATGTTTTAGTCACATCTGGTAAAACCCAATTTGTACATTCTGTCGCGAACGCATGGTTGATCAATTAATATCGGCTTTTTCTTATCGGTCTTTAATGACCACCCATTTCTTAACGACGCTTTAAGATTTTCCCTCTTTTTTGCGCAATTTCGGTTTTCTTAATACTAAAGCATGCCACCGAAAAAAATTTGTCAATATTATGCATCGGGGATTTGGCTTGTGTAAGCGCGTGGGGATACGCTCATGCATTATTCAGCGTTTCTCTGAAAACATCGAAAACTTTCATTGAATTTGCTGTCCGCGAGACGTGGTCTAGATCTGCCACGCGGTGCGAATGTGCGTCGGTGTATACTGTATATTCTTGCAATAAACACGGGCTAAAGTTACCTCGGTGTAAGCCGTCTGTAAGAAAAGTAATCAGATGCATCTGCATGAGCTGATCCCATACGCCTGCCGTTTATCACCTGTCAAAGCACTCGCAAACGGCTGGCGCGTTGAAAACCGGTTCGGATTTGCTCTGCTCTGCGTACATTACCCGCATCTGTGTTTGCCGTATGCCGGGCGAACCCGGCTGCCGGACAGCGGCGGGTCGGCCGCAGTCTTCTAATTGATCTGTAAAATTAGCGAAGCAGATGCCGAAGCCGCAACAGGTGAACAGAAACGCGTAGGCATATGGCTATTTAACGGAATATGGATCCCAACGCGAAATTACGCGGGCTGTTGAACTTGCGAAAGCCCACACAATCAATTCCGAACTTTGATGGCCCGCGAGAGCTTATGTCCACGTTACGCTGAATGTACGCACATGTAGCCAAAGTCGCTACTCATGTAGAAGTAGCGACCCAAATTGCTACTTTATTACAAGTATAAGTGACTATTAACAAGACATTTCACTACTACCTAAAGTGGAAGTAGATAATGAAAGTTGTGAAAAGTACTCAAGTATGTAGTTTCAAAAAGTAGATCTGATGGAGCGATCGCACACTGTTAGCAGTTATGTGAGGCGGCTACCTTCGAGATCGCGACTAATGCGAAATGCCTATTGACATTATACAAATAGGTGCAATCATCATATATATCTATATATAGTTACGTTACAGGGTTCGCGCGGTTTCACTCATATATTTCACTTCAATTTCACTCATAAAAGCGAAGCAGACTAGTACCGCTAGTACCGAAATTACTTTTTACTTTTCGAAATCCAGGGTTTAAAAAGTTAATGGACTTGTCTAAAAAACGAAGAGGGATAAATTAAAATCATAACCAATCGCATATGAAGTTTAAATAGGAAAAACGTGTACTTGAGTACACGGGAAAATGTCAGTACTTTTTTACTGACCACCTCTAAGTTTACGGCGTTTTCCTCGCAACAAATCAACGACACGGGTATTTTTATCGCTTAATTCAGCACCGTTTGCATCCATAAGTGCTACAAAACAACGCACAGGTGCGTATCAGCGCCTTATTGACGGCGGCGGCTGTGCTGACACCGCGTAACGACCGCCTGCGAAATGGAGATTGCTACTTTTAACTGCGTAATAAGTAAGAAATATTCGATAATGGCGATGAAGGGTCGATTGCGCTTAGCGTGGCGAGGATTTGCGGTCAGCCGAAATTGCTGCATAATGGCCTGGCGTGGAAGGCCGCAATTGTCAATATGTTTAAGCGTTCCGTATCGCCGTGATCACATTATAAAGAGATCGTGATAGACACTGATTTTCGTAGGTATAGACAATTCGGCGGTGTGCCTGCGTTTAGCAAAAACTCTATTTGTGGTTGTGTGTGCGACATACATGGTTATTTTCGCACAAAAGAATGTGTGAAGTAGTTTGCGTATTTGGTAAAGAAATGTGAATGTCCCGAGAGCAGGGGTTGTCGAATTAGTCATCTCTGGTTCTTAAGTCACCAAGTCGAAGTCAAGATTTCTAAGTAAGTAAAAAAGTGAGTATTCAAGGCCTATTTTTTCCTACAAACTGAAAACTAGAAGTGGGAGTAGTCCAAAATCATAACCACTTGCAGTACACAAGCACTGCAATTAGACAAAGATACTGGATTAATTCGCAAGAGTAGAAGTACATCGTTCGTTACAGACAACCTCCGCTCGCCGGATCAATACACGAAAAATAAATAGCAGAAAACTACTTCACCTCAATTTTTGCATGAATATTCCGGTAAACGTTTGCTTTCCTACTAGTGAAATACATGGGTGTTTTCTTGATCTAGTTTAAGTTCCATGCACGCCATCAGGACAATCGTGATTTCGACATCACAATAAGACCGCGGCGTCAATGTCACTGAGGGGAATTATTGCCGCTGTTTCACTTTTCGTCGTTATAGCTAAGGGCCGTATACGCTTGGACGTGCATTACTACACTGCAAGCCTTATGCATACGAAGTATACACGAAGAATTATGATTATCGACTAGCAACAGGACTGCGTTTGGTAGATCATCCTCATCTACCTTTACATCATTATTAACGGTGTATTGTATTTTACACATTGATTTTGGGTTCATTTCCTTGGGGTCGTTCTTAGTGCCGGATTAAAACACACGGGAACCAATCTTGTGCCTTATATCATGTCAGTGGCATGACATGCAAAATCGCATTTACTTCCATCATCATCGATTTCGCCGTGTTTAACCCAGAGAATATTGCTGTAAGCATAAGCGGGGCTGTAGCCTACACTGTAAACTGTACAGTGTACTGTACATGTACAAGTACATGTCTACATACAGTGATGCATGGTTGACAAGAATTTGAGTATGGCGTAGCCTACATACCACAAATTGTGGGGATAACAATGCAATGACCCACGTTTTGTGGCGATAATTTCGCCTCGCCACTAGCATCAATCAACAACATTTTTTTCTGCCATAAATAACAACGCAACAGAAATATCTACACCTGGCTTTGATCAATGGAATATTCATATTAAGTACATTGATATACGTGGACGTCGTACAGTACATGTAACACATTCCACGGCGGCAATGTCAGACAGAGTCCGCATTGCGGCAAGACCCGTGATCCAGTCTGGCTATCACATCAGGAATAGATGTTAGTGCGAATTTTATGGTTGAATGATATGATATGTTCCTGAACCTTGAAAACGCAGAGTGCGCCGTAAAAGGTTAGCCTAATCATCGATCGGTGATTTCGGAAGCAGGCCAAATACCGGACGCGAATCTGGCTGAAGGAAACATGTCAGACAAGTGATTTCGACGTTGTGTAGGGTTCGATTCTCCGGCGATTGGAATCACTTGAAGTCCAGGTGCGGGAATGTGCGGTTACACGCGTTGCGACTGTATTTAAAGAGTAAATTATCCCTATTCGCGCCCTACACTGACGAGAATGCGTGCAGAAGTATGTCCGCACAACGATGCCAAGTGCCTTCAAACTGTAACTCTGAATGTGACTTTATGACCCCTCACAGCATGAAAAGGTGTAGCAAGTTCCAGTTGACATTACGTAGGAAATACATTTCGATAAAGAAAACAGGGCGCATTGCAGATCTGTTAGTGTCCTACTGAGTCACCAAAGTCTGATTTGACACAACATTTTGATTGTCTCAACATTCCAGAAGAATCACAGGAGATGCAGTAGATTTTACCTTTCACAACGTTGCAGTAAATCGCGTTTACAAACTTGATACGAATCGATGACAAATGCTTGCCCGTAATCATTTGGTGAGTGACGATTTATGTGGTCTTTACCGACAACAGCGACGGAACTCGAGCAATTCGAAACTCTATTGTTTCGTCATAGACACAGGTGTCTCCCGGCGCCAGGTCGTCTGCTAACTTTCGTTCGGTAAACTCACCGGTAGTTTGTTTTTCTTTTCATTTCGTTGGCTCCCATCACAACCGAATACCGCCGAACACTGAAATTGCCAATAAGCGATATACCGCAAACTGTGAGCGTTAATTTGACGTAGCAACGACCGAGTGGAAAATTTTAGCTTCCACTACACGCAAGGCAAGGTTCTGCGAAGCAAAGTCCGGATTACAACGGTGTAATGCGGGCGGATATAGTCCTATTGTTTCAATAAGGAGTACAAACACAGAGAGCAAGTATTTGTTTCCGGACGCCGCGCGCAGGTGTCGCAATTCACAGCGTAGAATTTACACAGGGCGCCGCTACTTTTGATTACGACAGGCCAATCCCATGTTGCGTCCTGAAGTTCAGTCAGGTAAGCGACTTTCTTTGACGCAATCAATGACGGCTGGGTCACTCTGATACCGTTCTCTTGCTACGATTGAATCCAAATGCTTAATTCTACAATGTACCGTACATGGCCTTGACCGTTGACCAATGAGTCAATGACCGTGGAAAAAAATGACAATTGGCTGTTGTTGTTTGTGGCATTCATGTTTTTTTTTTCGGCAACAATGGTCATTTACACCAGACCGATATTCTCTTCCATCATTCCGTATCTGTTTGTTTGTGTGTGATATTCATGGTCTTTGTCGACTACTGCGGTCATGGTCATTTATACCAGGCCAATCTTCGTCATTTTTTATCCCGTATCTACCGAGTTGTAGCACGGACCACTTCTAGGCTTTTATAAGACACCGCTTACACACGGATGAGATAGCGAAGAGGAGCCTAGTTAAACCTCCAACACTTTGGCAGGAGTTCTGGAGTCGGACTCGAATCCGCAACCCATTAGTGTTGCAGCTGTGGATAATTATACCACTTCACTATCTCGTCAATGCATTCCGTATCTGCCGACTTGGTAGCACGGCCCATTTCTAGGCTTTTTTACGACACTGGCCCACTGCCCACTCACATTTCCAACAACCCAGGTGGATTTTGACGTGTAGGTTGTTGTTGATGGCGTACCACCATACGTTGTGTCGTCGTTTCAATTTTAAAATTGATTTACATTTTCATCGGCTCCGGTCACCCTTGCGTGTCAAAGAGAATTCTTGGCGTTCACCAGATCGTGTTTTCTTAACAATTTCCATGCAGCCTTGACGCATAAGCGCACACACCAATTACGATAATGGCGAAAGTGGTTTTGTTTGGAGGAACATCGGCCGCGCGATACCAGTAAACAGTTTATGTCACGATAAACCTATAAATATATATCTCCGAAATTATTCGCGTAAAATCTGTTTTCGCGTGTTTACACCCGACCCCGGGCGAACGGTGCTAAACGTAAACACGCGTCGACTTCTTACGAATCGCGCGATTAGCTCTACTAAATGATGGGATATTTATAATGTCTAATTGGACCGCACTTTGTTACGGGAATACCGTAACCTTTCCCAATCGCCGTCGGCACCACGACATCGTTGAGCCTGCGAAAAGAAACGGCCGCTATCTCAGCCCGAATCAGACGCGCGTTTTCATTCCGTCGCCGCGTCACCTGTACTCACACTTCAGCCGGGCAAATTGATAAGGCTGATTGTTTATGCGAGCCTCATCTCAAACGGTCGTACATGCGATCGCATGAGACACAGGTGTCTCGGCGCCAGCCAGTCTGACCGAAAGACGCTCTCGCCTACATTATCCGCGCCTCTAACTTTCGCTCGATCAGGTGTAGCACGATTCGCAACACAAAGAAACAAAACCTCGAGAACGCGCCAGCAACAGGTGAGATGTTTATAAGTAAACCGACCTGGCGTCGCCAAGGTACTTAACACGTGTTTAACGCCTTATATACAAGTCACAATTCATTGATGTGATTTTCGGATCTCCGAGAGATAAACCGGTACAATCGTAGGAATGTGGATTAAGCGTATGACGGAATTTCGTTATCAAACTAATTCCACGGGAGTAAGTCGGAGATTTCGACCGCATCACTGGCAATAAAGCCACGCAAACTCTTTTGGACATACACCCAAAAGAATAATACATTAATGAGGCGGATTCTCAGATTGTATTAATGCGGTATCGCTATCTTTGTATGCTCTATTTGTTGGCACGTGTGGGCCAGGTGTCCTGGCGTGTACTAATTTACAACTTCGCACAAATGACAGTGGTTGCGGATGGCTCGCTAATTTACGTCGTGCCTAAGCCGCAGACGTTGAGAAAAGTAGCACCTTTTTAAAAGATTTGGGGTGTCTATGTGTGGAAGTAATCTGGTTCATTTCAATATTTTTCGGTGGAGGATTTTTTTATGCATAAAGTAGAGAATTATGCGGCATTACAGTTGATAACATGCCCGGCAAACAATTTTGTCAAATTATGACAGCTATAATTTGCACCGAAATTATATCTCGATACATTGGCTACGTTACAATACGAGCCATGTTCTGGTAGCATGGCATTGGCTACAAAAGATTCATTTTTTGATAAAAATCATTTCATCATACAAAATAAAAGCTGGCAATTTTGTGTGACATTTACAGGTACAATCAAGACTGATTCGGTAGTATTTCAGCTGAGCGCCTGTTTGGTTATGGAGCTATAGCGAAAAATACAGCCAGGTTCACTTTGCCACTAGCGCTTGTTTAAAATTTATCATTTAGTTATCTCGAAGATAGTAACATAATTGCCCCTGCGGTTGTAGGCTAATAGGGGCGTGTTGCGTAGCGACGGAAATGCGATTTACCGAATTCTGCAGAGTCGATAAGATCGTGGCGGGTTTTAAACCTCAACTTTTTAATCATATTACAAGTTCCCAAATCTGCTCGTGTGCCCACGTTACCGAATTGGAGTCATGCGGATCTTTATAATATCGCGATTTAGCCTTTCCTGGTTGTATTATGAGCGACTGTCTGTTATCGAGCGGTATTTACATGATCCTAGTCACCGCCTCGAAACGGCGAACTTGAAAGACGAAATGCGCCTTGACGGTTATTTGTTCACAAAAAAGAACCGCAATAAAGTTACGCGGGGTGCAACGGCCCGTGAGATTCCAAGGCGTAATCTGTTTCATACCACCAGCTCTCGACAACGGCACGAACAAAGAAGATGCGCGAAGGGCCTGACTCGCGTGCAGGTGTCGAGGCGCCGCGGCGTCTGCCGGCAAAATACACGGTTTCAATCCTGGCCAGTCGCGATAACTTTGAAGGCGCGATAACTAAATCCGCGCATTCCATCGCACGGCGCCAGGAAACTCGAAACAAACAACGCACATTGTTCAAAACAATAATCGCCGCAAATCATAGCCGTCTTCATGTGACTTTCTCAATCGTCCGACTTCTATTATCCCCCGACCGGCCTTTTGATGCCTGGATCCGTGTTGGCCTGCATCGACAGAATTACCCTAAGTGAATTACGTAATCGGATACGCTACGGCATTGAAATATTCAACCCCAAAACACATCCATATTTTACACAAAGGAACGCCGACTTTATGTGTGCGGTGTGAATTCGATTATTCTGTTACGGTGTCCAATCAATTTGCCTTTGTCAAAGTATCTGCAGCTGGGTGCTGGCGACGTTGTGTCTCTGGGAAGATTTGTTGGTGAATGGAAGTTTCGCCCGGCATCTCCCAAACAAGAAACGGCTAAGCCGAGTATCATAATGAAGAGACCGAGGGAGGTCTTCTCAAAACGAGAGAAACCAGGGGCGAACTCGTCTCTCATCAAACAAGACAGAATTTCTATATAAAACCAAGGCGCGACTGCCCACGGGTCATAGTAAGTCGCAGTACCTGAAGTGTCGATATCTTTAAGCTGCACGTTTGGATTACACGGAAACATGGGCAAAGCAATCTCGCCAAGACCCATCTCTACAACCACTTGCAGTGAGTGTCTCACCAAGCTGTCACCTAGCTCGATCAAAATCAGCAGGCAGGAAGGATTCGAAATTGGTGACTTGCTTCACAAATTGAAATCCGTGGTGCCGGCTGTATCTACGAAATCAACTGAGGAGTTGTCGTCTTTGGAGATAATGCAACACGCGATCGATTACATATACGACCTGCGTTCGACGTTGATAGAAGCGGAACAGGAAAGTTTCAGCGCTGCAAGCAATACGGTTGCGACAGAGCATGTGACTGTCGCCAGTGTATGTTAGGCAGTCCGTTATGGAAAGGAAAACTGCCAGCAGCGGCCTGGTTATTTTCAAGGTGTGTTTAACTCCATTAAGTGTTACATAAGCGTGATAGTAATGTTACTTTTTACTTAGGTTACTCACACATATATCTAACACTGTTGCGATAACAGCTTAAATTTTGCTTCAGACTCGAGCCCGTAACGACCGACGCTAGGAAATGTGAACGCGGACCAAGTCGACCCGAATGCCCGGCGAAAAAGGACACCGGTCTTTATCTGATATAAGGTTCGTAATATTTTCTGTACGCATCGTATCCACATTTTTTTTAACAAGTGTATGTATGCTGTGAACCTTCACGTGTATGGCACATTGTCACTGCTCTATTCGTATGTAGATGAAAAACTTATGCCTGTTTTATTTTACAGAATTTCAAAACTGCCGGTACCCTGAAGACTGAAAATAGCGTTCGCGTACATCATCACCCTCAACGTCATGGGGAGATACGCTATCTGTTCTCATACCTTTCACGATTACACTTCGACCTATGTTTTTCGTGTTGTGAAATGTTGCTTTAAATAAGAATACTCTGAAATGTTACGTTGCATACTCAATGGGAGTGTTGTTTGGTTAGGGCTTCTGTAATGTCAGCGATTGTGGGAGTTCGTGATAATTTATGACAGGGGCACTGTCGGTTAATGTGGCGCAACACCGTTAGACGTAAATAACAGCCGCGTTGTAACGAGCTATACATGTGTACAGCTGTTTGCCATTGTCAGATGTTTTACGTGATTGTCGCAGCTGCGAAATTCGCCCACTTCAGCCTCGCTCCCGCGCGGCGTTAACTGTGTTTACCGCTTTTCGCGTTAGACGAATGCTCAATTGCTCAAACACTGGCGAAACGCGTTGCAACAAGTTCTAGCCTGGTTATGACGTGGACCACCTTTCACCGCGTGAATTTACAGTCGTATGCAGGTTTAACCGCACAGTATGCAAACTCGGCGTTGTTGGCCCAGGTGCGATTAGGCGCCAGACAGTCCGCACCCTGAGGTCACAGGATTTGCCCGACATGCGTGCTTTATAAATTGAGAGCTACGCTACTTCACACACGCAACGGTGTTAGACACTGGTACATTTCCGCATTGGATGCAGGACGCGTAAATATGTGGATTTTGACGCATCGCTTATGAGAGCTATCTGTAATCGACGTGCTGCTGTATTTGCACATATACAATTGTACAAATGTACATGCTTTTATTCGATATCTCCTGAGCTAAGCTGGACACAAGTACAGCTAAGAAAAGATGTGACGCAGGTGCGTTGGCGGCCTTGGCGCCAGATAGTCTCATAAGTTCGCATAGTTACAGCAGAAATCGACGTCTTACGCGAAATGATTTCATTGCGGCTTGGTGAAAACTTCAAAATCCTATTTGATAAATTCCAATATTCGGTGACGGTTTTCGTATCCTATAAACATCCATGGGATTATCCGATTATCTGCTTAGCCTGTTCACATAAGAAAGAATCATTTGAACTGACAAATGGTCACTGGTCAGTGGTCAGTTGTGCTTTCCAATCCCATGCCACTCTTGAGCCACTATCTGGGTTATGTCCGGAATACTTCGGTGAGGAAGTTGACCGTGATGGTAAATTCAAGATTATAAACTCTTTTGCTGCCAATCGCGTTGGATGCTCATAACAGCCCATATATGACATCCTGTATCCATCCCTGGCCCATTATACACAAGGTTGGGCCATATCACCATATGTATGGCTCAGTCGTGATTCCCAAATTATGTGACTTCATAATATTTTGCTAGCACATACGTATGCCGACATAGCGCTGGTTGTGGTAATATTTCTTGCTTAACCCGAGGGTTTGGGTCCAAGTACAGCGCACCGGAACTATGGGTGGGTGGGTGATTAGATCAGGGGTTATCTCACAAGCGGTTGAAAGTGCTAGGAGAAAATCCTATTTTTCACGTCACAGAATTCTGAAGCTTGACCCCCCGCCTGACGAGTAGAAAAAGTTTGGATTACAGAATTATTTGAACAAAATCTAACTATACCCGTCCCTTTCAGACGTACAACAATTGAGATCGACATTGAAATTTCGTAATTATATTCATGATATGGTCTCCTTCGTCATGATATTCCAGAACAAAACTCGCAAAGTGCGTTGCAAAGTACGGGCCGACTGTCCGTGAAGATTTGATTACAAAATTCCTTACGGGAAAGCGTAATCGATTCGCACAAGCCTTAGCTGTAGGCGACGTTCCAGTCTTCACTCTTTAGGAAATACAGGCGCATCTCATATGACATAAAGTAGGGGTCTAATGGATCATCCGATACTAAAATCGACTAAAATGACAGTGAATTAATCCTGAAATAATAATTCCTAATCGCTCACGTCGGTTTTGATCACACTACTTATACTCAGAACGCAAATAATAAAAAAGTGTACGTTACGACAATTACATTCGCTTATGCCCCTCCGAACAGCTGTGTCATATAAATCATGTTCAAAGCCACGGCCCTATTCATTAGCAGATATCAACACGGATAAAATGCGTAATCATAATATCCTGTTGTGTGAAAAGGTGTACGAACATTGAATAATGAACATAGAAAGGAAACGCAAAATGTGGGTGCTTTTAGATTACTGTCGGGCGGTCCTGATTTGCGTTAGTTTCGTAAACATGCCGATAATACACTCTTGAGCAAACAATTCATCGAATTGTAAAGGGTTACCAAAAAGAGCAAGACACCGACAATGGTTCACGGCGTGGAAGTTCGCTAAGACTAATAAGAAAACTAAACTTTTCGGTAGAGCGTCAGCAGACACAGCGGCGTCCCGCCACCTGGTAAAATTCGGTTATCACCTGAACAGGATTTGATCGAATGGAAAATACCTCATCGCATGTCGATAGCCGAGAGATTACAGTCAGGCGCGTGACAGATCATTCTGAATCACCTTGGTTTTAATTGACGGAATTAGCGCCGCTTACATTTGAGATTACAAT
>ATSW01014830.1:0-10923 GCA_000444245.1 Botryllus schlosseri | reverse complement strand
ATATTACAACCATCCTTTCAGGCTGTAGCTGACTTGATGATCTCCCGATCTCTTCGCTACAACCTGGTTCTGAATCGAATTATATATACTGTGTTTTCTATTCATCTGTTTATGTATTTTCAATGTTCATGGAACCGAATAAATTCTCTCTCTCTCTCTGCTAGGGTATGTTCGCCCCGCTACAAATGCGAATGGAGCTGAACACAGCAGAAAAGGGAGCCAGAAGGTTGCCGTGTTTGCACTCGTCACATCTCGCAAGAGAAACTCTTCTCGGCAGCGACATTACGTTATCGCCAAAAGATATTTTCAATGGTAATGACAACGGATTGAATTAGTGAATGCAGACTAAACCACAGATTATTCCTAACAGATCCCAGCCAATCGGAGGTCATGGGCGATCCGCACATCATGGCAGAGCACCAGGCTGGACTGAAGTTTCTCTGACCGTTTCATCTTTATATTCTTTCACTGAATTTCAATAAACGTGTTGTAGCACAGCCTTGTCACGATTTCTTTCATGAACTGTGTCCACTTGTATGTTTGCAATGTAGGTGACAGACATTCTAGCATTACACGGTAACCGCTCGGTGCTCATCAATATTGCCTGATTGGTGAACTGCAGGACTTACAAGGTTGGGGCTGGATATATTTAGTACAATGGCCTTCCTTGATGTTTTGTAGCGCATGAATTTAATCAGTGAACCTGAACTGAAGACTTGGCCTGTATCTAATATACACAAGAAACTTCGTTGTAAGCCCGTGGGAACCTAATCTTTGTATACCAAAAAATCAACAATTCGGCCAATATCTTACAGGGTGCTGTAGTCAGGAATAAGCTAATGCCGATAAACTATGTAACTCTTAGCGTTATACAATCTGACACAAAATACTTCGCTGTCAGCCCACGAGAACCAAGAGCATAATGTTATTTTGGAATATTAATATACCAAAAGAATCACAAATTTGGTCAATATCTCCGAATGTGCTGAAGTCAGGAATAAGCAATATATACTTCTAATCGTTGGCCTGTAAATTCGTCCGTTATATAAACCAAAGTACTTTTAGGTAACACTACTGATTATGCAAGCGAGATGTGCACACCAATTGAGCAATGCAGTTGCTGCATCATGATAGTAAAATATAACTTGGAACTCCTGATGTTGATAGTAACATATAACTTGGAAATCCTGATGTATGTGGAAGTTTGTCATTCTAAATAAATACAACAAAATGTTTTGTTTTCTTTATTTATAAAAACCCGTCAACAAAAGTTTCAATGCAGAAAAAAATGCAAGACTAATACCCACGCAATGAATGGATCGGCTATTCGCCACACATATGGCACTAACCCAAGAACGAGGCAGTCGGTAAGAAGTCAAGACACGCGACTAAAACAGAGAAAAATTCCTCATCCATATCACACCGCAAACCGTTCAACTCGACATATAGCATTAAGAGCAAAACAAAGACGTAAAAGTCGCAAATTCAAAAATGACCGATCAAGCACAGAAAGTGATAGAAAATTTCATGTAGTACTCGACGCGAAGGAGTCGTATCGCAGGAAATCTCATAAAAGTACTTGAAAATCATTAAGAGTTACGTTGTTTTCAGAGTACCTCATTCGTTACAAGTCACAGCAATAGCAGCAATCAAATCGTAGCCATAATTCGACTCATTGGCACGGTCGTCCTCACCGTTGCGAGGCAGTTAACTCATCGAAGCATTTCTCAAAGGCTTTCTTCAAGTCGGCGTACGATACCACCAGCACGTTCTGCTCGTCCCTTGACATCAGACACAATCTCTCAGGGGCTCCCGCGTCCAGCTATTTACGTGCAAGTGCAATATTATCGCTCAATGTAAAGGGATGAGGGTTTGTGATCACAAGTTATCACACTTATAGCCCAGACATGCAGAAATAGGGAATGATCCGAACACAGTGCTTAGGGTTATAACTCAGAGCCCGAATATACAAATCAGGCTTGAAGTGTTTTAAATTATGGCAACTCTGTCTTGTGACAAAATGTCAGGGTTGCAACCAAGTCGCAAGGTTCCGAGTCACAAGTCAATTTTACTTTTGTAGTTTTGACGAGTCAAATCGGGTAATTTTCAGTTCACCACCGAGTCAAGTCCGAGTCCAAGACATTACGTTCACTGTTGAGTATTCGGTTGCATCCGGTTCAACCCACTTTTTACAACTCTCCTCGAGTGATATAGAATGACTCACATTTATAATATCGTAATTTTCCACAGTCTCAGCAGTTTCTGACCCTATTGTCCAAGTATCAGGAATGATAGACGAAATACCAATAATGTGAAACCCTTACTATTCTCCGAAGTTACAATGAAATGTATGTCTTGCCGTCCTCATCTCGAGTCGATACAAAAATTGACTTGTGTCGAGTGAGTCATTTTACGCATTTGAAAAAATGACTCGAGTCATCAAAAAATCGCAGACTCGAGTCGAGTCATTACAACCCTGGTCCGAACACAGTGCTTAGGATTATGACTCGTGGAACCCGAACATACAAATCGGGCTTGAAATCTTTGAAATTCGGGAAACTCTATTGCAGCAGTTCTCAACCAGGGTTCGCGAAGCATTTTCAGGGGGTCCGCGAAGCCTCAAAATAGTTGATAAGCTAATTTGTATTTTTTTTATTTCGGAAAATCACGAGACAGTTTTGCTGTGTTACTAGTAAAACTCCAGAGCTCACATCAACAGAATGGCAGTCTGAGATTAAATATCCTACTGTGCAGACTCATTTTTATTTTCTAAATTGTCAATAGCCTGCGGATACAAACATTTTCCTGTTTAGAAATGTTTTGTTGGGGATTGTGGAAAAAAAAGTTGGATGACTAAGGTCAATCACGGTGACTTCGAAATGTTTACAAAAATCCATTTTCTCCTGTGATATATAACCATTTTTCCATAATAACTTCAAGATAAGCTGCTAGATAGAAATGACCAGGCTTGACGTCATATGTTCATTAAAAAAATTGTCTGTCAATTTTGGTGCCACATTAGTTGCGATCATACCCAAATGTGTCGTCGGAAGGGATACTCGTTATTATTACATTCGCCACCACCATATTTGAGGAAATGGATTTTCGGCACTCAGTAATATCTTATCGAACGCGCGAATTTTCAAGGCAAGACTACGTATTTCAAGAAATGCAATTGTAGAATTCACTTTGAATTAATATAAGTCAGCTCAATTTCTACATGTATAATATGATTATTTTCAAAAAAAGTCATTTGTTGCTGTTTATCACTAAGCCTACAGTTATCATTTGTGCAAGACAGATGACGATTGCCCGATAATTAAGCTAAATTTGAAGTAAAACTTTGTGGGGGTCCGCAGGGGTCAGTGACGGTCCGAAAGGGGTCCGCGAAGACAAAAAGGTTGAGAACCATTGCTCTATTGTGACAAAATGCTTGCGCATGACAGATCTGCAAGAGTCAGAAAACAGTAATAGTGTAACAAAACGATGAAAACTGATGTAAAGTAAGCCCTAAAAAATCACAACGACAGGAGGAAGTGGTGGTAGTAAGCAAAACCTACTAGACATACATCTCTACTGACCACCTCAGCTAAAATAAACCGACGCTCACCTTGTTCAAACACTGCACGATGTGGGCCATGTCAATCCACGGAGCCCCGGTCTCGGTAACCTCAAAAGACACCGACCCTTGTCACAACGTCAATCAACAGACACATACGACCCATTTACCTGATGGAACACGTGATCCCGGAACAACTTGAGCAAATAGCGATCGCCCGTCTCCGACCAGTCCCGGCCCATGTCGACGCCGGGTCTCTCGTTGATGATGCAGAGTTTCGACAGAAGCCGGAACAAACGTCCGTTTTCCGCTTCCTGCCATTCATTAAAACTGGTAAACGAACACAATCTCATATAGCCGGCTCATAGATACAGAACTTGGAGAATACATTTATTGTAACACAGAGAGTATTTGGGTGCTTCACCTGAAAGACTTATATATATAGGCACAATCGGAATTACGGACCATCAAATTTACATTGTAAAAATGGCAACAACAAACTTTGAAGTACACAGTATAATCAGGGTTGCAACACCGACCATATTTCTAAGATTTTTCTTCAGTTTGAGCAACCATGTCATAAAAAACTATTACATTGTGCTGACTTTTGTCATATTTTCAGTCCTCACAACAATTGCACGGATGACACAAATGAGGGCTTTCAGCTAGACCAGATAGCGATGGGCCAGGACTAGGACTGGGCAAAAGTGGCAATTTTTCGAGTCATCGGTTTACAAATTTAGCAGGAGTTTTTGATCCATGACAATGGCATCCATGAATCATGAAATTACGATTTTTTGTAACTGGCAAACTGGCATTATATGGTACTGAAAGGGAGACCCGATATGACTGAAGGCAAAATCGACAGACGAAATACACCAAACAAACTAAGAGATTTGTAAGTTATACAGAATCTATTTCTCTTCAGAAAAAACTGGGAAATTCGAACCTTAGCCAGTTCATTCTCAATGATATCACCGCGTACGATGGAGGTGTCAAGTTGAGTATAAAATCGTGCCCCGATCATCGGCATAATGTCGTTGACGGTCCTGTGCCTGTTCTGCGGCGTCAGCAGGTACCTGCCACGAAACAAACAATATGTCAGTGTCCTAACGAGCGGCTATCACATCGCGTTTCACAGAATGAAATTCTTCAAATCCGTCGAATAGTTCATCACCACGAGGTCGAGAGACTGCGGGAAGTTATCGCGTTGAATAGCGGAGACGGAATTGCAAGCGAGAGCCAACACCACCTAGTTGGAAGAGAAATCATGCATCGAAATTAAAAAACCGGTGACACAGACAGTACATACTTTCCCGAGAGCGATCAGATCCTCCTGCTGGTACTGAGGCATATGCGCCCGCGGATTGGAATGAGAGTTGTCGTAGCCGAGAACGTCAAAAATTCCGACTCCGTTGATGCGCAATCTAATGTAAAAGCGCTGTCAAAAATTTCTACTAGGTGGGGCGAGATATCAGGCATACCTAGACTTGTCTGTGATGATAATTTTAGTCGGGTCCATTACGCGACACGCGAGCCCGGCGGCATGTATGCAACGCAGGGCTGACGTTAACTGGACGATGTACGTCCATATAAGGCTTTCTGGTAGTAATCCTGCAGTGGAGACGAGATTTATGAGCTCATTTTAGCCAGTCTCGGTCGCGTAGAAAAATTTTATTGAAAGTTCCATATTCAATCTCATGTCCATTTCGACAAAAATCGTGAATTAAATCTTACCAGAATCCCATCAAAATTTAATCAAAAATTCCTCGAGTAATTATGAATACCTTTATCCGACCGCTTTTAGTTCTATAGGCAAAACTAGGCCGAGAACACTTTTTATTTCCGAATTGGAAATAGCTACTTATACTTTCACTTGGTACCAACGATGTCTACCACCCTGACCTTGAACACATCTGAAATTCATCCAGCAGCAGTCATTGTTTTGCTGTATTCTCACCAACACTTACTTTTTGCTATTTTCAGTTTGTCAAGTAGAAGTAGTTTAATCCTCCAATTAGAAAGATAGTCAGAGGAATTTCATGGCTGTTTCACGGAGTATCGACATCCAACTTTCATAAAAGCTGAATAAAGCCCAGCTTCATAAGGACTACTTCTACTCGTACTTGAGCACGTTTTTGCGTCCCTACTTCCACTTCTACTCGAGTAGCTTTCTTGACTACTTTGAGCACCTCTGATTCTCACCTGGGTTTTTCCCACCGTTGGTATTCCATTTTTTCGACGCAAAATTGTTGTTAGCATTTTGAAAGTGCCGGGTCATCAACGTCTCCGCACCGGCATGATAGTCATGGGAAAATATCAAGGCTGTGGAAAGGCAAGGCGTGTTACGGAATAGCCGAAAACTACCTTCACAAGGGACAAAGAATCTTCACAAATGACAAGATAGCGGAATGGTGTATCATCCGGCTTCTTTATCAGCCGGGTCAGACCAAAGAACTGATTAGTAAAATGGTGTCTGTGGTTCCCAAGCTTGGCGCTCTGCATCACCGGTGCAAAAGGCTATATCTGCACCTATCTGCATATGCACATCATGGCATGCATATGAACAAATCGTGTGTATGCATATCATGAGTCGGTGTATAGGCCGCAAAAACATCAAGGACAAAAATAAATAACGTAACGTCCTATGCCTAATTGTGTACATGTACAACGTTGATATGAAAAGGATCAATTTGTGTTCGTGAAAAATTCAAATCAAAGACGCCGTTAGGGTTGCTCGAACACGATCGAATACTTGTCGTCAAACAATAGCTTGCTAAGCACTCTCAGCAGTGTCACTGCTATCAAGGCAATTTTATTGTGTTTGTATGTGACCCGTTATCAATACAACTCAACACGCAACTGTGATGATAAGTCGGTCAGCCAGCCAAAGCCTATATCCAACACATGAAATCTGCAAACTAGGATTCCTTTTCTCGATATGAATCAAACATGACAAAATCGCAAACTGGGTACATTTCAATTCCAAATGGACATTCAAATATTTTCACAACAAACAGAGCATACTGGTAGGCTGTTAATACATATACATCGGGTTATGATTTCATCTGCAAAAAGCATCCATAAATCATACGCACGTCATTGAAGGATTCAAAAACTAAACAAATTGGGGTTGCACTTACAATGTTCTCCAAATGCTTTGGAGGTGAAAACTTCCCGTAAAATCACAATGTTTGCATGTTGAATTTTCTTCCACATCTCGACAAGAACCATACACTTTTGGTTGACTTGGCGAAAACCTGTACGCGCAAAACCGAATATCGAATCAATTTATCAAATCAATGAAAAGGCTTACCGTGAATTCTTCGTAAACAATATGGAAGGCCGTCCTTGTACTTGATTGCTTTGTAGCATGAAGTTACGAAACCGAACGTACTAGACTTCTGTTGAATACTGTCGGATATTGGCTCCACAGGGAACAAACTGTGGTAGTTGTCCACTTCAGCTGGTACCGCTGTTAAAACGAAACAGCGTTCAGTCAGGTTATCAATGAAGCAAGTACTGATCTTCTGGTTACAGGTGCGTTGAACGAGTATGATCTCTAGCGCCCAATAAAACTTACGATATTCACAGTCATTTTACTACTCAAAACTATTAAGTAGTCCAAAATCATAGCTCTCTTTGCAACATCACCAACTAATCAACACAGTCGACTAAGTCGAGTGACACCTATCACATGGACAGAACAGCAAATGTCAGAAACTTCCATCGCTAGCTTTACTAGCTCGAGTAAAGATTGTGGTCGACACAATCAACATCTCATCAAAAATTGCGGCCACAATGCGACTTTTAGACGAAGAAGAAATGTCTAGCGATTTGCGCTGCATAATTCAATCACAGGCAACTGGAATTGAATTCAAATACTTACAGATTCAATTCAAATCAAACTGAGTGACGCATTCAACAATATGTACAAATGAAATTGTGATTTTTAATAATTTCAATCCAATTTTGGGCTGCAATCAGCATTTTTTGTTGTCAAGTCATCGCCAACTACCTTAATTCGGTAATTTCTAAGGTAAATACACATCACACGAGCTAACACATTACTGCGCTTGTAAGACAATGCACCTTTCACACCAAATTACGTTGACAAGTAGTAGCATTTGTCAGAAAAGTGAAACTGATAATATTAATAATCAATTTGCACATACGATTCAAGCACCCCGAACTCTCGCAATGTACAGAGACAAGTTGATTAATCTCTACTCCGTGACCGCCGTGTTTCAGAAAAAAACGCTCGCACGCGATCAAAGTTTCAACACCCGTCCGCTAACAACTCACACGAGTCCTGTTCCGCGTCGACGGTCAACATCGTCAGAGTCTGTTTTTTCATGATGGATTGTCGGAGCTCGTCGGGCATGAAAAAAGACGGGGCGTTCGCCCTTTGCTTGATGTACTCCACGCTGGGAGGGGACCCGGAAAACATGTTGTACTGCGGAACGACCTGCGTTACGTGAAAAATTTCAGAGCAACTATAACACAAATTCAAAAAAGGTCAGCAATCAGACTTATTCAAACTACCTAGTTAGTTGACGGTCAACTAAATGCAGGTCTTTTGTGGACTTCTAGTTTAGTTGCCGATTGCGAAAAGTAAGTAATTCTAGTTCTAGATTTATTATAGATTTTGAAAAGTGATTACTGTTGTGTGCTGTTCTTGCTACCCACTCACAGTGGTGTAGCCCAGGGTTGTGATAAGGGGGTCGAAACCCATCCCATTTCGTATTCATGTTAATGCTGGAAGGTGTTCCCATTCCGAACAAATTGAAACTAATGAGTTGTGGGTTTTCAAAGATTCAAGTTTTGAAAAGGAAGTAGTTATAGTGGTGCATGTTGAAAAGCAAGTAGTTCCAGTTCTGGTTGTGCATTTTGAAAATCCAAAAGTTTGCGCAAGTCTCTAGGGAATCCATTGGTTCGAAATTGTGGAGTGGCGTAAAGAATTTGTAATAAGATCTCTCTCTATGTCAAAACATGCAAACAGCATTAAATAGCTTCTTGGAGGTACAGAACTTCAATATACAATTGAATAGTACATTCATATTGAAATGGACCCGAATATTTTCGGCTGACACTCGTCAGGGGTAATCGTCAGCAACTAGTAGAGAATTTAAAAGAACAGTGTATAATATCAACAATCGTAGCCCAAAATATGACGCCACCAGCATGAAATGTCGAATACGAGAGTGTTCAATGTACTATTTTTAGATGATACACGAACTCTTTTTGTTGACACAGCCTTGGCTGGTGTATTTTGATAAAAGTCGACTCCCAGGCACACAAATGAAAGTGTGAACACACTTTCCGACTATGCGAAATCTGTCGTCTCGATAGTTTTTAGCACATGCGGGATTATCCAAGTGTCTGCCAATTGCAGAATTTATGGCCTTTGATTGTTCCGCATCAATCTTGAGCGGATAAGTTAATAGTGAGATTTTCACCGAGCGTGCTCTAATGAATCTAGGGACATGCTGATTTATGCAGTATTTAACATTCCACATAAACACCAACATTCAGGGATCGGTCCCATTAAGCTTTGTCGTCTACAAATTGACATGGGTAAAAGACACGCACGCTCCACAATGGTAGGCCTATTACTAACGTCAAAATTTGCAAAATGTATTCCTCAATTTCATTCATTGGCCAAAACAACTTCTTAACAAGATCCTTCAATAATTCATGGGAACAATTGCACTGCTTCATACATCGATATCTAACGCATCCGCATAAAAAGAGTAGGAACGGAACGGAAATCGATCTCGGTAAAAGGAAGACAGAACTAATCCCCAAATGGTAAGTATCCTAGTTTGCATTAACAACAACCGAGTAAAGAGCTAAACAGCGCAAAATCGAATTAATACGTTTTGCAGCATCCCGTTTTAATGATTCGAGTGTAACATTGCCAGTCATGTTGGTCGACTGTTGAGACTAAGAATCATTATAGTTTCGATGATTCAAAACATGCAGCAAAAGGCTGCACTATGTGCACATGTTCAAAAAATTCTAATTTCTCAGAAGTAGTGACCAACCCGCAGGCTTATCACAATGCGTTACGTGACAATCATGTTAAACACATGTGGAAGTATTTCTGACCAAGTTAAACTAACAATGTTATTATATTCTTTATACAGAACTATTTGTGGTTGAATGAAAGGGTACATAATTGCATCGCATTCACAATCGCACCGCAGCAACACCGATAGTAATCACGATATCACGCTTACCACGGCGATATTTTGCCTCTTCTGTCCTTGAGTGAAGAAGTACGTCGTCCCCCCGAAATTTTCCTGCGACACCTTGGCTTGCATTTCCGCATCGGAAGCCGAATGGCTCTCTAAAATCGACAAGACACGTGCCGGCAAAGCAACACAAAACTAGAAAATTTTCACCTTATTCAAATTAGATTACAATTACCGGTACTGAACTTGCAAAAGTTGGAGATTGAATTCAATCAAAATAAGGAAGAAATACAGCATGAATGAAGTCCAGCCCATATCAAATCCGAGTTCACTGTCACAAGAAATGTCTGTGCACTTTGCTTTGCTCGTTTCGCACTACACAGTTCTACTGGGCCATTTTCCGGAAGACCAGAAATTGGAGTAGAAACATACTTAGAACATAGAAACCTTTGACAGAATAAGATCAGAATTAGATTACCGTAATTTCACTGTAATCTGCTCAACTAGAGAGAACTATCGATATGTAGTTGTTCAACAGGGGGGAAGGGAATCAGAAACAAATTTTGGTGTGCTATTGATGACTGAACACGTGGGCATAATCTAGCATTCGATGAATGGTTAATTACCGTATAAAGGTTTCACGAAGTTCATGACGTAAAGAAGTTCAATATGCAATTGAATAACGTATATTCCTATTAAAATGAACCCGAATATTTTTGGCTGACAATCGTCAGGGGTAATCGTCAGCGACTAGTACAGAATTGGAAAGAACATCGTGTATCAACAGTCTTATCACAAAATATGACGTCACCGGCACGTGCTCTCTCTGCCCCGATTATCCGAGTATCAGCTGGAAATATTCGGGTGCATTTCAATATGAATATATTAAACAATTGTATAATGATTTACAAGAAGGGATAAGGAGATTAACAAAGGTTTTTAAAAGGGGTAGAGTTGTCATCAATTCTACCCCCTGTCCACGCCCCCGTAGTTCAACTCTCATACACGAAGACGGAGATGAACAGCACCTGTGTTCAACGGCTCGAGCGGAGAAGACCGGTGTCCAAGATGGCTGGCAGCCCGCCTGGCTTGCAACGGTGAAGCTCGATCTGACGCATCAGACCCCGATCTCGTTCCGAGTATGTGGCTCATATTGCCCACCGAGCC
>ATSW01014829.1:0-15455 GCA_000444245.1 Botryllus schlosseri | reverse complement strand
CCATCACTGCCGTTTGTTATGTATTTTGGTTCGATGAAAATAAAGACTCTATCTCTCTCTCTCTTTTAAAAAATCAGGTGACGTAAATGCTGCCAGAAAATTTTCAAATCCTCTTTTAACAATCCTTCTAGGTTCTGCACATCTATATTGACGCTCACCCACAGTATCTATTAATTTTTTAGGCTGTATTGTACATGCATGGTTGCAACTGATGCTAAAATGCCTCGCAGCTAGTCGGTACTTTGATAAATGTGCATTGTTAAAAGTTATATTACATCCTAGTATGCAGCACTGCCTCACTATGCTCAAGAAACCAACAAAAACTAAACCGATTGGGGAAAATCAGTGAATCAGTACGCCAGCAAGGTCGATTGCAGCACTTCACCACAGTGGGCATACGTAATCCCGTACCTCTGCTCAAGCATATCCCGCGACGGACTGATTTCGCCGGGAACCTATCTTGTAGCGTTAAGGGGCGTGGCAGTTTCCAATCATTGTATATATATCATTGGTTTCAACAGAAACCGTTTTTGGCTATTATTATTTTAGAGAACTAGCGCCATCTAGCGATTTTCAACACCAGTTTTGGGCCGTCTTCGGTAATGTGAAGCCGGCGTCCTGTCAATAACATCGTTGTTTCAGTGCAGCGTTGTACAGTTTCTATTGTTGCTGAGGTACAGTGACCAGTTGCGCAACTGATTTGCTGCATTTACTGAATGCCGTCATGCTGGGAATATCACGTAGAAAAGTCGCTGACGAAGTCGTCCATAGTCTCCGAAGGCACACCATTCGAAATGTTGTGAGCGCCAGGAAAATAAGCACTTCGTCGTTACGTTTTGACGAGGATAAAACGACCGCATCTCCCAAAATATACACAAAAACCGGCGATGGTGGTGAATCAAGCCTGTTCAATGGAGAGAGACGCCATAAAAGTAGTTTGATTTTCGATGCAATGGGAGACGTGGATGAAGTGTCGAGCCATGTCGGACTTTCGAAGAATAGATTGATGGAGTCCTGGCAGCATGAAAATTTCAAAGATATCGCGCTGCAGTTCGAAAAGATACAGTGTTGCCTACAGGACGTCAATTCTTGTATAGCCACTCCGGCCAGCAGTAGCACGCAAAAAAGAATCGAAAGGACGAAGTTTGATGCTTCTCTGACGAAAGAACTTGAACATCTTATAGACTCGTTTACTTCTGAACTGCCCGCTCTAAAAAATTTCATATTACCTTCAGGTGGTCTTGCGGCTTCACACATCCATGTGACCAGGACGGTATGCCGTAGGGCTGAACGAAAGGTGTCCTCTCTTGTTTTAAGTGAGGGCACCCCACCCGAAGTTGGCCAGTTTATGAATAGGCTCAGCGATTATTTATTTACTATTGCGAGATATGTGGCTATGATGGAGGGCCATGTGGAAAAGATATACAAGAAACCCAAACCAGGCAAATCAGATAATGGTGCAATTTCAAATGACAAGAGTGATTAGTATGGGCCTATGACTATTTCTCTTGTAGCCTATTCAACTACAGTGCATTTTATGTAATGACGGAGTTGAAAATGTGTTCAATGTTATCAATATCATGTTATATACTATATGACTTGCGACTGTGCGAGGCTACGAAGCTCCCTGATGTTTTTTGGCACTTAGACTACATAAATGTCAATTGAATTCCATCTATGTAATGCCAACATCATTGATTGATACACCCACATCGTACTGGTATGGTATTTGAAGTGTTACTTTAATCATGCCCCAGAGAATGTTTGTGTAGTCTATGTGCGGTATAGTACTTGGAGATCACATTTTGAAAAATACACTCTAAATTTCGGTCGCAAAGATCAGTAGCGTTATCTGAGTGACATCAGCTATGTCAGTAGCCTACTCAATTCCAGGGTTGTAAGCAAGTCACAAGTTAATCACACTTTTATAGTTTCGACTCGAGTTATTTTCAATTCATCATTGAGTAAAGTAGAGTGTCGAGTCCGAGTCAGTGTTGTGACTCGAGTCCTAGTCATTGTGTGCACTATTCAGTTTTGAATTCAGTCCGATTCAACCCACTTTTTTCAACTCTACTGGAGTGATATAGAATGGCTCGCATGGTTCATAATATAATAATTTTCCTCAGTCCCAACAATTTGTGGCCCTATTTTCCAAGCATCAGGACTGATAGATAGACGAAATAACGGTGTGGATGCTTTACTATTCTTCGAAGTTACAATGAAATGTCTGTCTTGGCCGTCCTAGTCTCAAGTCATGCACAATGACTCGAGTACAAGTCACGTCAATACGCAAAGAGACTCGAGTTGTATCACCTGAAAGTCGTGAATCGAGTCATTGCAACCATGCTCAATTCCGCATCCAGCCCGACTCCAGTTGGCTTGTCCACTTTCAAGGTCTTAGCATATTTAGAGCACAGCCACATACTATGGAGCTTCAGTAGGGCTAGGTCCACTATTTATATTTTGTGAAGTAGTAAGTAGTCCATTGTATGTGTAAATTCACATGCCTTCATAGAGGCAAGATTTTCTTGACGTCCGGGCAGTCTAGGCCCTTCCACACGGTAAGACCATCCATTTCAAATATTGAACCTATTTGTGGCCATATTAACATTTAAATTGTCCTGCTGTTACCTGCAATTACCAAAAATCTGAGATGCATTGTCCCTATCTTTATCGCCGTGTTCATTGTTCAAACTGTAGGCAGGTGCACCGCACTACTGAAGTAATTCTCAGACGTTCTATTTTCTGTCTTGCTACAAGTAGTTGTGAAAAATGTATCCTGAAAATTGGTACTTCATACTGTAATTGATGTATACCGTTGTGCTGTAAACGTAAAAATAGGCCTAACGAAGTCACAAAATGAGAGTGAAAGTGTGTGTGGCCCCTCTATTTTTGACAAGACATTTTGTCTGGACCCTTGTGCTTGGAATAGATTCAAGCCAGCTTGCGAATCAATACTGGAATTAGACGGTGCTTCTGTTGGCGTCTGCACCACTTTTTACAGTTTTTTCTCAATGACTTGAATCTTTACAGGAAACACATAACGTAAATCTATATTAAATCTCAGTTTTAAGTGACCCTGTTTGTAATATTCAATCATTCAGTGTGGCTTTTCTGACCGAACGATAAATTAACCTGCATGTTTTACAAGAACGTTAAAATCACCTCACACTGACGTTTCTTTCCCTTGTTCACACGAGAAAATTTATTACATAATAATCGATAGTAACAAATATATATCTGTTAACGCAGTATTCCGAAGCATACCCAACTACCCATAGTATTTACGAGTAATCAATATTACAGTTGACAGTAACACAGCCGACGGCACCCGACTAATGTATTCCAACTGGAAAAGTAATCCTACACCCAACCAGCAAGTGATAGCGATTATTGAGCTTCCATTACCAACCTGCCAGTATCTCGAATGCCTTTAGGCCTATGTGAAAAGTGATGCGTAAAAATGAAAATCAAACGACATAACGGTTCTCTGCGTTTCTGTCCGTAAAATACAAGGGATCGAAAAAAAGCAAACAAAACTGGGCCGTTATGCAGAGGTGGTCAAATTAGTCAGCGTTGCTAAAGAACAAATAGCGCCTTAAATTTCTGTAGTAGTAGCTAATTCAGAGACTTGTCAAACTACATAACATAGTAAATGGAAAGTCTGAAAGTACTGGGAGTAGTTTTGGTCGGGGAATCACATATGCTACTTGTGGCAAACTTTCTACTTTTCAAAATCCAAGATGTCAGAAGCAAGAAGTTTTGGCGAGAAAACTTCTCCTGTAAGATGGCAGTAGTCTGAAAACGTAACCACTCAAGTAGTGCAAGTATGCATGAAATAAAAGTAGTATGCTGGTACTTCATGTATGTGGTATGTGATAACATTGAACCCCGAAAATATCGGCTGTATCACAAATCAGTGGTTCGGCATTACAACACAGAATCGCAAACATCCACAAAAAAGCCTATCGCGAACGGAACACACTTGCCAGAGCTGGCAGGACGATTGCCTGTACCCACCATCGTGGTCTAACACTCGGAATCAATTACTAGAGGATCGTGAAATACTATAGTTACAAACGCCCGTACTTGGTAAGGGCAGGACAATACTTTATGGCTCATTCCCATTCGTCCCAGTCATCACCAATGTCCTGCAGTACACAAATCGGAATTAGGAGACATGTATGTCAATAGTCGCACACGGTTGTTACTTACGTCAATGCTGACATCGGCGGCTTCCGATTCCTGAAGTGCCTGTTTAATTTCGTCTTCCGTCATGTCTAAATCAAAGTCCTTTTCCCAGCTGTCGGAACTCTCACCGGTCGAGGGCGCTGTGTACACAAATAGGGTGAGAACTAATGCAAGCGATTGTATCGCAAGCCTCCAGTAGCTCATAATCTCTAGGTAAAAGTCAAGATGAATTTCCTTATATGACATATATTACGAAGTAGCCTACTAGTTCTTTTGTGAAGTATTCAAGTAGATTTTTACTCCTTCCACCACTTGAGTGATGATTTTATAGTTACTTACATTTCTACTACACCGATTTAAAAAAGAAACTACTATAGTTGCATAAGTAGACAGCAGTTTTGGAGTATGCTTGCATAATTTTGACGGTGGCATTGTCAACACTGGGTGCAATATAGCCTCTTCGTCATGTTAACTGAATTTATTTTCGAAAATTACACTCATTTTTTATTGTCATTAGTAGGGCGATTGTTTTTTAACCCAAAAAACGGACGATTTTGCACTAAAAATTCAAAATTTTGCGCTCCCGTATGCATATCACGTTGAAATTGATGAGCATTTTTGATTGGAACTGTCTGTCGTGACGAAGTAGCTTGTTTGTTTCATTCATGATTCACAACGAGTAGACAATAGGCCATCTACGACTACAAAGTAGTCTGCAAGGTGTAATGCAGCCTTTTCAATACCGACGAAATGCAGTTTGCACAAAAATCGACAATGATTTCACCTAAATTCGCAATGTCAAGAAATATTCACCCTAGTCATTAGTCATTTTGCGCCCAGTCAATAAGATGCGCTCTCCAACTTGGAAAGTAGAAACCTCCGAGTACCCTCTAATGCAGTGGTTCCCAACGTGGGCGATTTGGCAGCCTAGGGGAGCGAAAATGACGAAGGTGGCGATAGGGGGGGCGACAGGGTTACAGATTGTGTACCGAATTTGATCGCAAAATCTGGGGGGTGATAATCGGCGTTGAGCTGGAAAAGGGGGCCATGAGTCGAAAAAGGTTGGGAACCACTGCTCTAATGTGTGAGACCACCTCGTCTTAATATAATTTTGTAACTGCTTGAATGATTTTCAGCCCCTTACGCTTTCTACTTCCACTTTCAAGACCAAACTACTTCCTTTTGGAAAATCTTGAGAAACGCTGCTTCTACTTCTACTCATGTACCGACGTTGACTACTTTGCCCACCCCTGTTGGATAAGTGCACTGCTGTTGGTACCTGAGAGTAGACTAGACATTCAGTTTTTCCACTCCTACTTTTCTCACACAGGTTTACAATACTTTATTAGAGCACCGAAACTTTTCTGCACACACCAAAACTAGCTGCCACCCAGTACCAGACTACTACCAATCAATGCTGCGTACTTTTTACGGCGGTCTCCGTTTCAACCGTTACTTCTTCTGTAATCTTTTCCTCTGTCGTATTCAAATCTTCGGTTTTCGAAACAAGATCGTCCTTCGCGCGATTCTCCGTCTCTTCATCGTCACCGCTTTTGAGTTCTTGTGCTGAGGGTGGTAAGGCTTCAGTCTTATATGGGATAGACGTGTTTCGCGAGGGGCTGTCATCTTCCGATGTTTTGCTTTCACGTTCAGCGGACACAGTTGCGGAGATACCGTCTGAGTTCTGTGACGGATTTTCGCAAGGCTCGTGGACAGGGAGATGTACTTGGTCGTCCATGACTGGTGTTTGTCTGCTAGGCCTGGTTTGTGTCGCGTCATCGTCTGAAAATGGATACGTGAATCATTGTATTATCCCAACTATTAAAGTGGGTATACGAAAACCGATATAATTATACTCTTTCCGAATACTCAAGTAGATTTTGCCAACTTTGGACTCACAGACTCGAGTGGGTATGTTTTTAGACTACTTCAATTTTACCTTTACATATTTTAAGGCAAATACAGTAAATTTCTACTTCAAGTAAAGTACAGGACTGTAATGACTCGAGTTATGACTCTACTCGAGTGGCGATTTTCTGGTGTCTCGACTTGACTCGAGTCATTGTTTCAAATGCGTAAAATGACTCGACTCGAGTCAGTTTGTGTATTGACTTGTACTCGAGTCATTGTGCATGACTCGGATCAATTCATATGACTTGAGATCAGACCGACAGACATTTCATCATAACTTCGAAGAATAGTAAAGTTACCCCATTGTTGGTATTCTGTCGATCAGTCCCGGTACTTGGAGAATAAGGCCAGTAACTGTTAAGCCCGAGGAAAATTACTATATTTTGAATAGTAAGATCTTGGTTGCTATCACACCTTATATTTTGAATGTGAGCCATTCTATACTCAAGCAGAGTTGTAAAAAGTGGGTAGAACCGGAGTGAACTCAAAACTGAATAGTGAACACATTGACTTGGACTTGGACTCGAGTCACGACACCATGACCCGGACTCAACCGTCTACTCACTGACTTGGACTCGGACTTGACTCGGTGGTGAATTGAAAATGACTTGACTTGACTCGAGTCACAACTATAAAAGTGAGATGGACTTGTGATTCGTAACCTTGTGACTTGGTTACAACCCTTTAAAAGTAGAAATTCCAAGAGATGTTAAAACTGCTTCAAATGGAAATAGATAATTAAGATTTGAATGTAGGCTACTCAAATAGTTCCATAACGTAGACTTGGTTGAGGCTCCGCTTAATTCTAGTAGCTACTTTACAAATTGCAGGGCGCATCTTTACCACAACGCATAATCACAAACGCAATTACAAATTGGCACAATCTCAAATATATATTCAGTTACCGTAATGAAACTATTTCACATTCGTAAACGTGATGGACGTATCCCAAAACTGCACAAAATCTATTGTACTCTACAAAATACAAAGTCCAAAAAGTTTTGCCTAAAAAGCTGTAAAGTAGAAGCCAAGTAGTGAAAAAACATAACCACTCAAGAAGCTCAAGTAAGCAAGACCTACTTCAAGGGTCGGCAACCTACGGCCCGCCAAGCGAAATCGTCCGGCCCGCGACCAAGTAATTAGTTACCACAAGAATACGGCCCGCCGTTTCGTAATGAGTTCCAATCTGCAGTGCAGCACTGCTTGGAAAGAATTGCTGCGATATAACTATCCTACGTCTATCGTTACGCCATAAAACTGGTGCGAAGGCGGTTGACTAGTAGCCTATCTCGTACTAAAAGTAGGAGATAGAGAACATCTGTAGAGTAGACTAGACCAGTGCTCATTAAGCGGGTATATCGCGCAACCAAAGGTATATCATACTTTTTTAGGGGTTTGCCACTCTGATAGGGTGTGACAATAAAGGTGCCGTTCCTCTGCTTCAAAAACGCAATGACAAAATCTCAAACTTTCCGTTTCATTATAGATAACTAGCCTCCGTATAGGTTAGTGATCTGCAGTTTAATTCACCAGAGGACATTGTACGCCAAGACAACAAACCTGAATAGTGTTTTGGACACAGTGGCGAAAGCTGATTTTGGTCTCACAAACTTAATCACCGGCAGATAGCCTACCCTATATATTACTAGAAGCAGAGAATCAATATGGTGATGTCCTGTATATCAGCCATGTTCGCGCGTTAAGTTGAGCAGCTATGCTTGCACGAGTGTATTGACTGTGAAACGAATTAGCAACATTCCTTGAAAATACAAACATCGCCGACTCATAATCTTGTCATCGAAATGGGTATCTAATCTTGCTTTCGTAGTACATGAAACGTCACACTTCATGGGGAAATAACTGAATACATGAGATGTTGAGGCGCATTTGAAACAAAACTGCGACTCTGGGAATTAAAACAGTGAAATGAAAATTATGCTCACTTTCCTATACTGGAAGAGAGTAAACCTAGTACCAGCACTATACATTTGTAACTGTGATAGGAAATTTAATTACTGAATTGGGAGCCGTTTTTCCGACATTCGTTCTGTACAAAATAAATTCTGACTATTGCTCAGTACTCCGTTTAATGTGAACGCCAATAGCATTGCCTGAAAATTTCAAATGGGCCCTTTTGAAATGCGATGCAGTTGAATTGAATGACAAATTTCATACAAAGAGCATATCGCTGCACGACTTTGACAAAGAGTCCGATATTGAAATGGTCTTTATCCCAGCTTGACCAACAAATGCAAAAGAAATGGCATCGACTTTTGGTAGCGCGTACGCATGTGAACAATAGTTTTCAACAATGAAATTCACGAAGAGCGAGCTAAGATCACGTATATTCCAACGCCCATTTAGAATATCGTCTGATTCTTGCTTCATCTGACTTGTTACCAGAAGTTGAAAACCTATCACAAAGCGAGCTGAGCCAAGTGTCACATTTATCCAGCATTGTTGAAGTGTAAATACGTGTGTTCGGCCCTTTTTGTGATTTGTATGATTGAGATTGCAGCAATTTAGGGTACTATACCGACGTTAGCGTTAAATATAGTATAAAGAAAAATTCCGGCCGCCAAAAAGTTGTGCACTCGGAATTTGGCCCGTGGTTGGTTGGTTGCCGACCCCTGTCGACTCCTCAAAAACAAGTTGGACTACTTCGTTAATGATAACTTCGGCAAATCAGCTACGCATTTGTGATGGTAAGAGTAATTAAATATGAAAAATTTGTGTTAACGACATCAATACCCTCATCGTCCCATTCGATATCGTCGTGTGACTTATGCGCCCGTTCCATGAGCATTGCTCTTCGTTCTTCAGCCTAAAAATTGGTAATTGGAGGCGAATACGGTTCTATTGAAAGCAAGCAACGTTACCCACCTTAATATGTTGATGAAGCTTGAAAAAATAACGGCCCCAAAAGTCGGAATGCGAAACGGCCGAGGGAACAAGCTTGGTGTAAAGTGACCTGACCTGGAAAGGCAGCATATAAACAAGTCGAATAGAATAGATGCGACACATTTCTACATTTTCGAACTAATCAAGTGGTTTTTGCCTACTGCCACCACTTAATACACGACAATTGAATAAGATTTTCGTATTGAAATAAACACAAATATATCCAGCCGACGCTCGTCACAGGTTATCATCATCAACTACACTGCAGAATATATTACGGTTTATGTCAATATGAATATATAATACAAGTGAACACTGAAGTTCTGGACCTCTAAGAGTGTCTATTCTAGAGTGTACTGAAACAGATTTTGACGCAAAACCATGTTATTTTTCACACTCGATGACACATCCTCCAGTGCATTATGCAAAAGCAAAATAAAACACATTGAGTAATACTACCAAACTGAGTGTTCCTATAGATTGCATATATCTGCACCTTGTTTTGTATTTAGAGCCCTTGTGCTTTTAAAATAACGGTAGCAAAAATAGCTCACAGGTAAGTATTCATTATTTTACAGGTAAAACTGGCATAATCGCAAATCAACATGGAGCTTGTACAGTACATTTACAAAATTCTATCTAGTAATTTCGAAAGTCGTTGCCAGCTATTTCATACGTTTTCGATGGGTTGCCTCGAACTGCTTGTCCAAGCTGGACCACGAGACTTATTTTCAGACCTATCAAATTTTTAATTTTGCTCCCAATTGAGAATAACTGTATTGTGGGATATTATGCTTCAATGTCTTTGCGTTTATGTGCTCATGATCCCACTACTAAGAATCATAATAAACTTCAATAAATAAAAAATAATATAGAATTTGAGTCCTTAGTATGAAGTTGCCAAGATATTGAAATTCACAAACCTGTGAGCAATCCAACATTAATGTTGAAATTTCGCTTTTCTTCTGTTCGACATTAAAACCGGGTAGCCACATGAAATATTCTTCCTCATCTAAAATGATCAAAGTCGCATTCGTGCCGTAAAATAGTACTGATACAAAGTTAACTCACTATCTGGTTCATTACAAAACGTAGCCGGGTCCGTTCGTATTGCGAATATTCGTGCCTGAAATATCGATTGCGGACTATTGAAAAAGCACAGGACTATGTTCAAGATGTCATCAATGGTCCAATTTTTAGCATAGGCTATCTATCGATCAAATTTCGAAGTCCATCATGTAAGATGTAAGCCTGTTGCTGACAAACATGGGTACTTCGTACTTTATTCACTTCAATTACGCAGAGCAGGGCATTCCGAAGACTGTGCAACCGTAAGATCTATCACTTATCTGAAATACCAACCAGGAGAGCTACGGTACCTTAATTTTAAGCTGAAAGTCAAATGTTTTGTGAATATACTGGTAACTTGATTATGTTTTGAGAAAAATTTAATGTTTGAGAATTTATCCATTCGTACAAAAAACTATGTTTAACAACAATCATCATCGGAAAACACTTGCTGGAAAAAACTAACGTGTTCTGCCAGCTATCATCACTATGCGCCAACCTAGTCTATGCCAACAGAAACATTAGCTTGTTTTATTCTCTCCGGCCTGCGCTATAGCTCACAATCGTGATTTGAATTTTGTAGTTTACTATGTGTGACGTCATAATTAGTGATAGCGATTGTTGTTTGACTGAATGCTCCCAGCATTGCTGATGGCAACCCCTGATGAGTGCCAGTCGAAAAGTTTTGGGAATAAATCATGAATTTATTATTCAAATGAATCTTGAAAATCGCAAAATTTTTTTCTATGTAAGTATGTCAGATTTGAACGAAAGATCTCGGTCTTATAAATTAGTGATTACAATAGGCAGAGATCGCGACTGCAGACAGTCCACTGCAATCTCAGAGCGATTGAGACGGTCTACGTACCTCCGAAGGGGAAAGTACTTTTGTACCGGAAGATGTTCCCATTATTGCACCGGAGTCTTCATTTTCTATAATATCAACCGCATAATTGGTGAGAAACAGCATTTCGATTTCTCAACACAATATACATGGGATTTTAAAGAAAACTGAATACAAAATAAAACCGCAACGGATCATTTCCATATATACTACCGAAATACGGATAAAGTAAAAGTAACAGACATAGAAAGGCGATTTCATTGAATGGAACAGAAGCAGCAACATTTGGTGTAAAGATAACATGTAGGCTACCAATCAATGTCAAGGTTGTACAAATGTACATTGTACATGAACTTACATACCTAGAATGAAGAGAACATAGAATAACACACATCACAATGTACTATGACTCAATCAGATAGACATGATAGCAACTGTATCGGGTCGGCATGGCCTCGGATTATATGCATACTACATTGCACAATGCCACACCAATAATCCTAATAATCCCAATACTTCCGCACGGCCGAAATTGATCTTTGGAGATTCTAATACCAATATTCAATCGATCATCATTTGCCTTTGGATGGTTCACAAAGCAAACAACAGACATGCGGCAATGCCACATGGGAGCTACTTTGAAACCCTTAATCCCATGAAGCATCCCTTGGTGGGATGATGACAATCAGTTAGATTTGCCTTTGGTTCATCACAGTTAATAATGCAGCAACATGCTGCTATCTTCATCAATTTACCAAACTGACTTCCACAGATGCTATTCCATTCACAAAAATCACACAACTCACCATCGTCATCGGGTAATATTGGCCCGACCTTGTTAGCGATATTTCCAAGGAAGTTTGACAGAGAATTTGTAACAGAACGAGTCGTTGAAGAGGCCTCTTCCAAATCGACCTACGACAAATATTCGGCACGATTCATAATCATACATCATTGTAATACAATTTGGTTGCTAGTAGCTGAAAAGCTGTTAGCTGACAATTAATACTGCTACATACCGAAACAATGATTGTAAGCAGTTGTGCGTCATGACCAACTTGAAAAAAGATTTCAAATGTCATCGTCCACTCGGCGTCTTATCGTTTCGCCAGTGGTAAACCACAATTTTATCTGAATTCAGATTTCAAGAGCAACGAAAAAAAAATTACCATAACCTACTTCACTTGGCTCTCTTTCAGTGATTTGATATCAGCGGATCCTGGATCATCCAAGTTCAGAAACCGCACTACTTTAGGTTTGTTTGGCACTGTAGCCTACAGCATATCACCAACAGTTGTCGTTTGTTTCAAAAATAGTAGCGCTGAATTCAAAAACAATCTGAGATCCTATTTTGCGTGATGTTAAATATTTCTGTCATTACAAAGGACAATAAAGGCACTGTACACAAAATATAGTCTATAAACTCTCGTTTATACGGTCTACAAGTTTAGGACTAGGAATGGCACATGACATAACAATCGGATTGGCACTCATAAGAAGGAATACATTAAAATTAGCAGGTGAAAATTATATTATATGAAATTCGTCATCTCTATGCATAACACACATTTGAAGCGGTGTTGACGTGGGAAAATGATTAAACCTAACACAGGTTACGACAGGAAAAAACACAAATTTTCAAAATTCATATATAACAGAGCCACTGTGGCTTACGTTGATGTGCAGTTTCTCTTTCATGGTAGTGGCGGTGGCGGAAACAAGCTTAGACGCATCGGTCTGGACGGCTTGCGAGAACTCCTGCAAGTCACGCTTCATAAATTCGTTAGTTTCCACAACCTGAATTAATGCAAAAACAATCACCGTAAGCGCGACTGTAAAAACTGTTGCCATACAGTTCAAAGGCACCCTTAACTCATCCACTCAAGCTTGATGCTCTGCAATCAAAGACCACAAATTCTGCCATTGCTGCTTGTGCGAAAAATTATCGTGACGACAGATTTCTTGTCATTGGGAAGGACCGTTCACTCTAACATTTGTGTGCCTTGGAGTCGACTTTTATCGAAATACACCAGCCAAGGCTGTGTCAACAAAAAGAGTTCGTGTACCATCTAAAAATGGTACATTGAACACTCTCGTATTTGAAATTTCATGCTGGTGACATCATATTATGTGGTACGATTGTTGATATACGATGTTCTTTTCCATTTTCAACCAGTTGCTGACGATTATCCCTGACGACTGTCAGGCGAAAATATTCGGGTTCATTTCGATATGAATATACTATTTAATTGTATACCGGTATTGAAGTTCTGTACCTCCAAGAAGCAGTAAAATAATACTAAATCGACAGATTTTTAAATAGAAAAACTATCTACACGGGGTATAAAATGTTTCTTGCGTCCTTGAATTGCATAATCTCGAACCCTAGTGGATACCGCAAGAGTGTGTTTGTTGTAAATTGTGTGTTCAAAGGGTAGTGACGAAATGGGCTGTATCAAAATTTGTGTTGAAACCCATGCGAGGGCCCAAGAGCAGGGTTTGGTGGCGGCCTGATGATTGAAAGGGGGTATGATTTTTTTGAAAACGCCTAAGGGCTAAGAAACACGGTTCAAAGTCTGAAAAGTTGATGATTCACAGTGCGCACAGCCTATTCACAATAAATCGACCCGATCAAGGACCAATCCAAGGAAGAAGATGAAAAGAACATGGATGATCGAACACTGAAATTAGGCTGATGGGGATGCCAGATTAAGAGACATAAACTGGCCGTTTTGTCATCCTTGCATCGGCTATTTGCATCGCATTGCACATCATGTGTCCCGAGTAGGTAAAAATAATAGACCCATCGATCATGTCACACTCAGAATTTTTGTTCTATGTCGGCTTTGTTTACAACATTTACACGTGGCACCCCTGAGCAGAACAATTGACAAACTAGTGTGCGGCGGCACACCGGTTGAGAACCACTGCTATCGACACTAACCTTTTTCTTAGCAGTATTATACCATCCTGTCAGCCATGTTGATACCGAATCCAGCGTTGAATCCTCCGATTCATCTGTGGCATTACTGGTTTCAGGTGTATCATTTCTGAAAGAAAATGTGCAGTAATTTGCTACCTGCAACCCCCAAGTCTAATGATGTATTTTCGGCAATGAAATGATCCATACAGCAAGATGGATGTTAGAATGTATCATTACCATATTTAAAAGATACTTGACTACTACAGGTAACTTGGTGCTGTACAATAGACAAGACCAGTGCAATAAAACGATTTTTCAAGATAACATTTTCAATATGATAAGACTATAAAAACTAACCATAAGTGCCAACCAATTATCATGCAGATTTCAATTGCATCACATTTTGATATTTTGTCTATCAAAAAGAAGATCACACATTGGTGGTAATTGCTGTGAAGAAGACTATTAAAAAAGGTCATCACAAGTTCATAAGATGATCATGCTCAAATGGGTCCGGATACACTGCTATCATACTGTATGATGGATAATATAATTATTATTTATTCCAAAATTCTAGGCATGGTCCTAGATTTGCATTGATTAAATAAGTAGGCTTATTATATGCTGTGAGGGATAAAATTTGATATTTTCAAGATGTATAGTTGTTTCAAGATGCGTTTCAATGTCAGTTTTCAGCTAACAGCAGGGACGCTTCCGGTGACACTACTCTGTCAACATTGTCAATGATGAAAACAATTGTGTCTCACTTAAAAAGCAGACAGAGGGGTGTATTTCACAAGATACCTATAAAAAAAATTCAAATAAACTCGGGGTCACATTGAGGAAACTACGCTTCTCCTCAAGTAACCTATGCGGCTCTACCGCTGCTATTGTCATAGACTTGTGTGATATCAATTATTCTATTCAACAAGCCGTAGTTGGAAATTGATATTATTTAAAATATTTGCAGATTAAGGGATACTACAGTTACAGTGTGTCCTATAATTGTATTCTCTTCATGTGGAACCCTGCATAAAGACACTGTTACATGCTGTTTCAGTATTTCAGACATAGTTTTGGTTAGAAGAGACTGCGCTACTTGGGCTAAAGTATTGAAGATAAGTCCTTCTATGTAAAAAACTACGAACTCTCAGCAAAAGTACAACCATCAAATCACTGTGAGAGTGCTGAGTGATGGTGGTATTCATGGCCATGACCTCTATCGCTTGCAGAGTGCAGTATATATAGTTGTAACGTAGCTGCATAGGTACCAATACTTGCAGTTAATTACTAAGACACCATAGTCAATGATGATCAATATTTGCTCCTTTCAGGTTTGTCTCCCAATGTTGGCTTCCGCCTTACACCGAACGAGATAGTGTAATGGTTGTGCGTCCGGCTTCTCGATCGGTAGGTCGTGGGTTCGATCCCCGGCCGGGTCAGACCAAAGACTCGAAAACTGGTATCCGCGGCTATCCTGCTAGGCGCTCAGCAATCACGGATAGCATGGAGGAGAAAAAAACCGGGGGTGCAGACATTGACCTTACTATAAAGGCGGTATCGCATCTCCGTCGTCAAAGCATCTCGATGGTGTAGGCGAAAAAGAATACCATATCT
>ATSW01014828.1:0-14956 GCA_000444245.1 Botryllus schlosseri | reverse complement strand
GCAAAGTCTAATTCAATTCAACCTCTTAATATTTATTCAGATGGCTTTTGCTCCAGAAACTACATCAACGGACATTGGACCTCAGCAGGGAATTGTGAGGTCAGTATCCCCTATGTTTCGTAGTTTTTTCATCATTAGTGCACAAAATAACAATTTCTCATGAGCTTCAGACTACCCAATTTCCAGTAGTACAATCTCGCATATTGTACTATGATTTTTGCAGTACATCATTCTAAACCAATAGACTGCTATCATTCGTGACTGACTCATTGTAAACGAACATTGCGTATTGTTCCGGATCCCACCGTCCCATGGGCTGTAAATAGAGTCATCAACACGACATCTGGTACCAAATTTCGCTGTCACATTATTTTGAGTCGATGTGAAAAAGTAAATGCCCGATTTCGAATGGAGATATATCCGAGCGGTAAGAAGGCGCAAACGTGGTGACGTATAAAGACTCTACTACGACCTGGTATATATCTGAATATGAAATTGTGCATTTGGATGATTTACATTTCACTAACTGAAACTGGAATACGCGATGGCATGACGTTTTTTTCGTCATGTATGAAATTTTGTACTCCTAAAGCTGTGCTCATCACTAATAATCGCTTCTTCCAGGACGGAACAGCGCTTGAAGATATTATGGCCAATTTGAAAGCGCTATAGGAAGAAGAAATTTCCTCGACCACGCATTCCGGTAATTTCGCCATTTCTTGAGTTAACATATACCGAGGACACTAGGAAGTATTTCCATCGGTGACATTGTACCACTTTCATCACGATTTGTCGCATACGTGTGTCAAACGTGGATAAAGCTATATTTCCGATCCCTTTTTGGAAACTTGCCAGTTTGAACGGATTTTCTCTTCCTTTATCTGTTGACATCTCCAAAGGGGTTGATACAGCGGACGAACACCCCAAGTAGCACCTCGTTACTTGGACTTTGAATAACAAGAGATTAATTGTTCAGAACGATATACGGAACGATGTGGTCAATCGGACACGGTGGATGTGGAAGAAGTTTCGACAACGACCAATGTTGGTGGGATTTCTTCAGGCAAGTCGTGTCTATCGACTAGCACGGGAGTGGGCAGCCTCTGTCCGCCTATAAATAATCATCCGACCGTGTATGCATAATTGAATTAGCAAGTGTTAGCGGCAGCAATTTGAATTTACAGATGTACTCCCAAATTGTTGAGATTTACGATGACGCTAGTTACGGTGACTTGATTTGTCTGTGGAAATATAGCAATATCCTTGCGATATGAGTCCCGCCTTACAAATGCGAGACGCAGAGGAAAATGACGCGCCCGTGAAGAAATACCAATTTGGAGTCGTGTACGTCTCATGAAGGTTTTCGTGGTATACCTTTGACTTGAGCTTTGTTAGTATATCGTTTGACCAAACCAAAAATCTTTACGGGGGTTTAAAAAAACAGCATGAAACAAAGTGATTATTAACAACTCAAAGATTCATCACCGTTACATATGTGCCCAAAATTGTCGAAGAGAACCCCTGTTGGTGCAGGGCGTACCAACAAATTCTCTGGTCCGACTCCGTCCGACGACTACTTAGTCATATACTTGAAGCTGACGAGGTAGCGTGGTGGTATGATCTCCAGCTGCAACAATAATGGGTTGAGGGTGTGAGTGCGACCGAGTTCGAGTCCAGAATTTCTAGTGGTGCCACTCCTAGTGTTTTAACACTAGATCTAGTGTTTTTTCGGTCGTCCTAGCGTTCCAGTGTTTTTTTCGCAAAATTTTGCTAATCTAGTGTTTTTCTGCAACTATGCATATAATCAATATTCTAACGTTGGACTACTAAATTATACGCTAAATTTATCGCTAATGAGGCGATTCTGTGTTTGTTTTCAACAATACCATGTGGTGGTGCAGTAATAAGCAATTATTACGTAACAGGGTCCGCTGTGAATCCGTACTTATAAGCGAAAGTTACTGAAAAAATGAAGAGCGATTTCGCTCTGATGCTCTGTCGTTTCTTGTTGAACTCAGGCTGCAGATTCGGGCAAGATTTTCATTTGCCGAGACAGACGGACAGTTTTATTGAACAAAATTGAAATAAAAATACAATTCGTGCTGCAGCGATACGATCCTTCGGAATTCCCGCGGATCACCCAGCCAGCTGCATTGATGGAGTGCTAATTAAGCATTGTTCAATTCGAGTCTCGCGTCATCAATAAATATTGAAAAAATGTAAGCTGGCAGAAGAATAGTAAAATCAATCATTCTTCTAGCTGCGCAATTTCCCTCTGTGATATTATTTGATGAACTTTAACTTTGGCCAGATCGCAAAATGAGCTGCAGGTTATCAGTCAATGCCCTCCAACAGAATTTTTGCAAAAATTGAAATCTGTGCACAATGGATTCGGTGAATCAAAATTCCATTTACTGGAGAAGCTCATGACGAATCTCTTGGCATTACCACATTCCACTGCATTCGTGGAATTGGAGTATGCTGCACATGGAAACCTCCCTATTTTTTTGGTTGAAGATGTGCGGTAGAGAGCAAGATGCCCCACAAAAAATACTTATGTTTGATGGATGGTGCACATCGAAAGAAAATTTTTATGATGCCGCACAATTCGAAAGCGACATATTTGATTTTTTTGCGCTGTTGAATTCGTTTCATTAATTTTCCTTGAATAATCATGCATATGTATCGAATTCATGGGTGGAACACTTCCTATCTGTGGATTTGTACCTTGGTCATCATGATTACTTGGCAAGGGCAAATCTTTCCTGCAATTTACTAATCTTGTGTTTTTCCGGGAACTTAGAGTGGCAACACTGTTCCTACCTATATCAGTGTTGACGGTTTATCTAGATTCTAGACTCTTCCTCACGATCTGATCCGGTCAGGTCTAGCGTTGGGACCCCGGGAAATCCCGATCCCGGGATCCCGGGATTTGAAGTAATCTCGATCCCGGGATTAATCCCAATGAAATCCCGGGATTTGTAAAAAGCATCTACCAAGGCTTACGTAGCGCCATATCTCTTATTTTGGTAATGAAGCAGTGTCACAAACTCCGCTGATTGTCTAAAACAGTGGTCTCAAACACGCTGCCCTTGAGAACATATCGCTCACATATAAGTAGAAATGCTTAACAACAGTTTATAGTTACCAGCCAAGATAGTGAATAGATACGAATTGATGAAATGCAATACATTACGCATTTACAAATCGATATGATACAATTCGAGCCTGTGCCAATGGTTGAGGACTATATAAACTATATTCGAATTCAGTTTCAATAAAACAATAGGTTTGGTTAAGGTAAAAACAGAGAACAGAATTTACTTTACTATACTAGTTTATGACAACGTAAGCTGTAAGCTTCGATCACTTCGTTTGCGGTCAATTAATTTGTGAGATAATAATGGAGGCTGAGTATAACGCACGATCAATAAATGATTGGTCGCTCTCACGGGTTACACCATCGTTTGGCGAACATATGCAAGATACAGTGATTTTGGTCGACACCGATTACTTGATGATTTGAAATTGACTCGTGAATTTTGCTCCGAGTCACGATTCAATCCACATTTCTTATAGGCCGAGTCAAGTCAATTCATACGAAAAAGGTGACTCGAGTCTGACTTGAGTTAAATCATGACTCGAGTCATCCCAACACCGGTGTCAAACTGTCTATAACTCATTATTTTGCCAAATTATGCCAAGCACAAAAATATTTTTTAATAAAATATTTAAAAACATGACTTTATCGTGGCAAACGTGATTATTACATTCGTGAATCACATTTTCACAATTTTTATTGAATGCCAGTCAGCAAGGTCCGTCAAATAAGGCCTATATTTGGAAATACATATTGTACCTCTATTTGATGCTGCGGCCCACCGCGTCATCAGAAACTACGGGAAATTGGCCGCGAGCAAGTTTGAGTTAGAGACCCGTGGTCGAGACGATGATACGCTTGCTGCTCTTATGTTTTGGGTCAATATTTACTACTTTTCTAATCCCGGGAAATCCCGGGATTGAGAAGCGAGAATCCCGGGAAATCCCGATCCCGGGATTTCAAATTTGATCCCGAAGTCCCAACCCTAGTCAGGTCATGTTGTGCGGCCGTGACGTGATTTTAGATTTCGCCAGAACGTTAAGAAAAGAATTTTGAAATGGTGAAATTGATTTCAGTTGCAAAAAATCGCGAAACTTGCGCTAATCACAGCACAGGTTTTGTGGCCACAAGAGCTTGTCTACTAATACATATTGGACGATATAAACATGATTGTGATATGTAATAATGGCGGTGTGTGACAATTTCTGATTGCAGTTTAGTTGTATTTTCCTGTTTTTAGAGAAACCGATAGAAAGCAAAATAGTAGCTACTACAGTTGAACTTGAAGGGGTTTCGACAGTTACCACCGCAGGCGACAATACTACAAGTGAGTGCGGTCATATACCTATCGCCGTAGCCGGTGCGCAATAACGGAAATTACATATCATCTATCGACCACACCAGGTTGAATACCATACTATTGTTTATCATTCCTTTGGACCAGTAATTATTACCCTTTTTAGCGGTGGAATCCCTTGAACTGCCATGAAATTTTTCCCGTGCCCCCTATCCACGATTGAAAAGCAGTTTTTGAAGCAGCCCCAAAAACGTTGGTTTTTGGGCTCAGTATAGAGTTTCAACACGACTTCTGTGGATTTTTGGAACAGGAGACGTAGCAGCGACTGAAGCTATTAGTGTCGAAGGTTTCGCCAACGTGCTGTGTTTTGGGTTCCTAAAGTTTATCACAACCGATCTCTTTGGCAATGCGGTATACGTGGTCGCAGGTGCACCGAAACGTCATGGGCCTTGGTCTTTCTGGTGCGGAAGTTACGACCAGAGTCGAAATGCCGGAGTGGGACACTCCCGCTCCAGTAGATTTCCCACCCCTGGACTAAAGCACCCCAACGGCTTGATGTTTCCAGTCTCTTGTAATTACGATTAATGCTAGACTCGTTTCTTTAACTTAGGTTTTATTTTTATTAATAGCCTACTCTTATGTTGTTGTAGGGGCTGGCATACCGAAATTTAAAGAAAAAATTCTCTTAAAAGAAAATCGCGCGAAGCGCGATGAAAATATCCGATTTGAAGAAATTCAATGAATAATATTCCACTTTTATTATGATTTGCAAAATAATTGATATCATAAAATAGCGTACGATTTCGCACTGCATCCCGTACCCATACCTTGGTGCCTCGCACCCCCATGAGGTCCATTGACTCCTGGTTGAGAACATCTGCGTTATGCCGTGTGTCAATGGGACAGGTATATGTAAGTTTAGTTGCCTCCCACAAGGAAAAGTTTTGAAATTTGAATTGAGTGCAATATTAATCCATTAAAGTACTCACAAAGGACATATTCGCCCTGCGGAATAAATTGAAAGAATTGGTAAAGTATTAATTATCCATATTGAACGAGTTGTAGGTTGTCCAATTTCAATAATCGATGTACAACCATATTCTTCATCAACTGGCGTCGTAGTATGTTGAGTAGATACAGACACTTCCTTCAGCTGGCTTATACGAAATACGTGTTCGTCATTCAAATGTAATGATTAAATAATAATATACCAAACACTTACTGAAATGCCGTTTTAAGTTTGAGCAAACATCATCATAAAACAAGGCATCTCCTTTTCAGCTTGCAACGAATCAATCTTCACATTTTCCGAGGAGAACCACCTTGATTACGTGTTGTACAATGGTACTTTACCTGAGATGTCATCACTCACAGTATGTGCCTGGGTTAAGCCTGACAAGGACAATGAATTTGTGAAAGGATCCCTCATCAGTTACTGCGAACCGCTCGGAAGCGATTGCAACACATTTTTTGTGCTGCTGCACTCAAATGGATCACGCCTCTTGCTCGTTTATGTCAACTCACAATCCTATCGATTCTCGGGGGCTCCGTTCATAACGTCTCCTTCGCATTTGTGCGTGGTGGTGCACCCATACGAAGTTGGCTACTACATTAACGGTACTGAGCCAATGGATAGAATCGACCGTGAAAATTATATGAATATACCGACTGGCGGAGTGCTGATCTTAGGACAGGATCAAGACGGCAAAATAATCGGAAGGTCGCCAGGACAACCTAAAACTCCCCATCAGGGATTTCGAGGCGAAATTAAAGGTCTTCGTCTGTGGAAAAGAGCTTTGAGCACAGCTGAGATTGTGGATTTGCACCGAGCTGGATGTAACTGTGCTACCTTCAACGAATCCAATTCGATCTTACATGGGCACGTGACTTCTCACTACGATATTTGCAAAGGTTGAGACGATCGTAGTCGAGGTTGAGACGATTTGTTATTGACAGACAAAAGAGTATTGAACATTTTAAATTTTATTAGCGTCTAAGGTTTAATATTTACTGCATATATGCATAGGATTTGATGCGTGATTACATCTTCGGCTTTGCGAAGACACGTGACCAGGATCAAAAAAATCGCAGTAAATAATTTCGAATAAGTATGAGTACCACCATACCAAGATAATTGATAACATTACCCACAGAAAGGATTTCGATGTCTTTCTAATCCAATAATTATACTTCCAATCGTTTGGATCCGTCCTATAAATCGCTATAAGTCTCTTCAAGTCATTGGTTTAGTTTATGTTTCTTTTTTTTAACCTGACGTTCTGAGTCGGTATTAAGTCTGTAACAGAGCTGAGCAATGTGCGGCCCGCGACGATATTTTGAGTGGCCTGCGAAAAGTTACTTTGCATGTTATCCCGTGGAATAATATCATTCGCTGTGTAAATATACTGGAAACTAGCTCATTATGAAGCCTGTTAATTTATGTGCCGCCATCGCGTGGCCTGCGTACGTCATACCAGTAATTCAGATTCAGAATAAAGCCAATGTGCTGTAACAATTAAAGTCACAAAACGGCACTGTTTCCATTTAGTTTAGTTCAAACCTTATTTGTTGGCATTGCCACATTTACACCACTCTCTGTGGTTCTAAATCCCTTATTCGAAAAACAGGTCAATCAGTGCTCGTGATTAAACGGTTAACGGCCGGGCATGCATGTCAACAAGAATGGTGAAAATTCCAAGAACTTTCGGAGCACAAATATTTGTTGACTTGAGTCAGGGTGAACCAGTCCTATAATTTGTGGCAAGCAGGTTGCCGGGGAGTAGATTTTGAGTCGGTAGAATGACAAAAAAGATGAAGACAGACACTCGGCTAAGGGAAGGCGAATTTCGGAAACACTGCTAGTTTCCATCGACAACATAGCTATTTCAGCAAGCTGCACACTGCTCGGGAGGCAGCGACCACGATAAGCTTTGTAGTATCCTGAATACATTTTTATGTCTTGTTAAAAAAAAAAACGTGTTTGGAGGTTCAAGAAGAGTTTCAAATGTATCATTTGTTTTTGGGTATTCATGGTGTTTGTCGACTACCAAGGTCATTTACACCAGGCCGATATTCTTCTTATTTTCCGTAGCTGCCGACTTGTAGCACGGCCCACCTCTAGGCTTTTGTAAGACACCGCTGACGCGGATGAGGTGGCGAGGAGGAGCCTAGGTAAACCTCCAACACTTAGGTATCGGAATTCGGAAGTCGACCTCGGTCGGACTCGAACCCGCACCCATTGGTGTTGCAGCCGCGGATTATACCACTGCGCTATCTTGCCACATTCAAATGTATCATGTTTACCATCGTTTTGAATTGTGACGGCGAATAAATATTTTTTTTGTAAATTAATCGTGATTTTCTCATTGCCTAATATCAGTGCGTCCATAAGCGGCATGTAGCATGTATTAACAATGTATTTCCTTTCTCTAAATGTAGAAATACAATTAATACGTCGCAGAATATAGGTAAAACTTTTGACTTGGCCTACAATGTAACATCTGCTTTTAATATGGCCCCATGATGGAAGATAATTGCCCACCCTTAGTCTCTAAGGAAGTTTCGAATAAGTGGCTCTCTTCCACTGGATTAAGCGATGGCTACGCGACGTTGCTCCTTCTCGTTGCCTGTGGCAGTGTGAAACACGGTAATGCTATCACTCCAATAAAAGTGCAAATAATCGTTACAGCACCTGCATTCCTATACGCAAGTGATCGTGCCTGAACCGTTCTCAGAATCGCTTTCATCGATAGCATGGATAATGGACATGCGCTATCAGAGGCGCTCAGTAACAGAGTACTTCTACTTTTTCAAAGTAGACAGGTAGTTTCCCACTACTTGCAGTAATTCATCATGTAAATGTAATTTTCCGCTATATCTAATTCGTAATAATTTGTTATTTACTTACTTTTCTCGGGTAAAAGTGCTATATTCCTCAAATTAGAGCTAAAGACTGAGGAATTATAGGGCTGGTTTCATGTTGTACCAAGAGGAATTTAATTCACACAACAGCAACTAAACCCAGATTTTTTTCGCGCCTCGCGCAAAGTTGATATGCAGTGACGATCATGTTTTCACATGATATTTGGTAAATATTAATTTACGTAGCGGGTTGCGTGGTTCCGCTCACAGCGCAGTGTCACCCATATGGCATGATTCAACGCATCAAATATGGCTCATCACAACGTTTGAAACTGCCGTTTCGCAATCTAGCATCTACTCATCGTAGGATATTCTTGCAGCACTAAGCGTGTCCTTATCTGGAATAGTGGTATCTGACTTTTTTAAGCGCCAAGTCCCAACATTGGTATGTTTTAGCTTTGAAACTTTTTGGAAAAAAAAACATGAAATATGGTGGTGATCAGCAATTAGGCAATAATTTTTTTAATCAGATTAGTTCCGTTCTACAGTATATTGTCTCGTTATCGTTACGTTGTCATTCCATTCTCTTCTGCTCTGCTGCCAGATATCTTGCTTAAAGTCACATTGGTTACCTTAACTTTAATAAACCTTTAGTCATGTTACGACAACGCAATAGTCAGTGTTCGACACTAACTGTGGTGCCTGTTTCAAGTTGGAACATTCAGCACAATACATCAGTTACGTAGGCCTATCTATGAAATACGCAATGCAACTATTTCGAATATGCACTGTAGAAAAACAGTAGCTGGTTGTGTATCAGCAGAAATCCGCAATTTACAATCCTCTTGCAATACTGTGATACATCATACGTTTTGTAATTCCATCGAATGGCTTGACCAGCGAGATAAGTAAGATATATTACAACCGAGAATACATTTGAAACAAATTCTAAATCGCGGCCGTTTCAAGATCCATCATTCTCCATGACAGATGACATTCCTATCAACGATTACGCCACTGGTGGCGTACGAATTAGAACTACTGAGAGTGAAAATTGCGTCATCTGCGCAATTGCATTCACCGGCTCCGTACAAATGTTTAATTTCAGTTGCGTTCAAAGCTTTATTCCAAAGTTGAAATCCGGTCATCTCACCAAGAAAGCCATGCGAGCGTTCGGACGATGGGTGATTTTGACCCACGACCAGCACGCCATGTCCTCGTATGCTTTTCATGCCCGTAAGGGCGCGGGTTATGATTGTTCCATTAACGTATGAGGTAGTCCATGATGGGCTCATTGAAATGCACATATGAGTTTCATAGATGATTTCAGGTAGAATTAAAAACATTGATCGCTGTCCCGGGACTGCAACACGCAATGTCTTTCCAACCAAATAGACCGTCATGTCGCTATAGCTCTGATTTCCGTTTATCCGGTAGCTAAATAGGAAACCATAAACCGGATTGCGATCATGAACCTTCCTCAGCCAAACGCACACTGTAAGTGACGTAATGTTAGACAATGTATCCGCGTATTGGACGTAATCCAAATGTCCGGTTCCCGGGAATAGGACTTGTGAAACGTTGCATCCTGGAATATTTGCAACATATTATTCAAATCGGCTAAATTTAGATTTTATCATCATAGTCTTGACAGCGAAATAAAAAGTAAATTAATATCATTGTTTTCAGCCAAATAATGTCACTACAATATCTGCAAAGGGATACTATGAAGGGGATTGATTGAATTCACGTGTTTTAACGTCACAATGTTATTTCCTTCTCGCACTTCTTTCTCGAAACGAGCTAATATTGTCAGAGAAACTATAATTATTGGCGTGACAAATGAGTATTTTTTCATGAGATAAAGATGGCTTGTGGTTTGTTAAACATGAGTAAATTTGTTTCCTGGATATAGTATTGATAAGCTGGAAGTCAAAATTTTGGACGGGATAAAATTACAAACACTAATTCAAAATCAGAATTTTCATCACATATGGCTGAAATCACTCCTTCGTTGCAGTTGTAAAGGTATGTCATGGTAACAAAAAATAAAGAAAATATGTTGATATCGCAGAAATGATGTCTGCGAACTTTCACGGTGCGCTAACGAGTCGTAGCCAGAGTCGCGAGTCGGATCGTTTTAGCCGTTAGCAGTTAGAGTCGCACTTTTCATCCAGTCTCAATCTTGTTACTGTACGAGTCTTTGTACGGATACCGAGTAGCTATTTAAAAATCCACTAATTCGTGACTCAGAGCAAAGTCGTGAATTTCAATTCTGCGGTGTAGGGAGCAAAGTTGGGGTAGCGATTTGAAATCTAACATGATATCGGAATTAAGTTACATAGAAATATGTATCTCAAGAATATTAGTGGTTTTAATGGAAGAGACAACATAATTCAATTAGAATGAGATCCGTCAAACTTATCAGCATCATTATGACCTAAGATCGTAATCCAGACTTTTTCCGGGTTTGAGCTTTTTTACTACAATTCCAAATTGCTGCCTAGTTCACAACTCAATCTCCCGAACTCAATGTTTGAGGATAATATTTTGTAGCACTTCTGGCCTTGTCATACAGTCACTATTTGGATAGCTTACCTGTATGCTTGTAAGCTTTCGAGGTTGTCATTGCGTGACTCTTTAATGATGTAGTTTTTGCCACTGTTGTAGTCGTTCTCGTTGTTGTTGTGGGTAATGTTGCTTTTGTTGTGTTTGTTACGGGCGTATGTCTTGTTGTTGGTAGTGCAGTTGTTATTGTGCTAGTAGGATTCGCATCTAAATCCCGGATTGTTGTATCCCCTTCTTTATTCGTCACGCGAGTTTCAACTGACGCTATATTTCCTCCTGCCATTTCAAATACTCTTTCCAGCGCTTGAAAATCCACCGCATCTGCTTAAAATTTTTATCTATTTGAATGATTTGAACAATCGATTTTAATCATAATAATAGCATGAGCAATACTCTACGTCCAATCAATAACGGAAAGTTAAGAATTGGTAGAGGAGCAAAAATGAATAATTAATATTTATTTAAATTAATTAGGGAGAAATAAACTTGACCAGAAATTAAATATGATTATGTAGGAAACTGACTCACCTGAAATTTCCTGTCAAAAGAAAATATAACAACTCACAATACAATTTTAGCGAAAAAGTGAGTATTACCACTTACCACCCCCAATGGGGGTACAAGAAATCGTAACCTACTTCACCACTAGGTTATATGAGTGTGCACAAGGTCAGTTCCGACAAATGGATATGGATGGAGGCAACATTTCGGGGCAGATCTTGTTAGCCTGATATTCACCCTACGCTATATGCTGGAAATAGGTGCTTAGTGAAGTTGCTAATGAAGAAGTAACTATATCTTCAATACACAAGTGTTTTCGAGTCATTGCAAATTTTGACAAGTCATGTCACCCGATTTCTGAGGAAAACGAGAATAGCTAAGTCGAATGTTTATAACACAAGACATTGTAGAAGCAATAGAACCGGATATTACTCAAGTCATTACATTTCGAAAGAATACTGGCGCTCGTCAGATGTAGCCTACTTCTGGGCAACTAGCATGGAAGTGAAAATAATATTGTATATCAACAATTGTGTCACGAAATATGACGTCACCACAATGAAATTCAAATATCGACTGTCCTTTAGTCCTGTCATTCAGTGAATACAAATAAACCCTTCCATGGTGCGGAACTATTTGCAGTATGTTCGATATGCCGCTTATAAATAGTATCGATATTACCTCAGATTCGACCTCGACAACTTACTATGGTAATTTGCCTTGTTCCACAGGTAGAAGTTGATCCAACGCGGTCTGTAGAATATTACTGGAGTAAGCATTGCTAAATCGAAGATATCTACGATGTCAAGTAAATTATGTATAATATAATAGGGGTCCAAGAGAGACATCACGAAATGGCAGTGAAGTGATATGTACTTGTACAACATAGCCCTATCAGACTTATTTCTATTACATCAACGCTGGAGCATACTTTGTTATCCATACTCACAGTATTCATTTTATTATTGTAGATAGTAGATACGGATTTTGCTCCATAAAGCTGAAGGTAGATCAATTCCTAACAATTCCTACCTATGATTTGAGTTAATATACCATAGATCGGGCTGTCAAACATACGCCCCGCGGGCCGCATACGGCTTGCCAGACTATTTCATCCGACCCGGAAACACTTTCGAGTAATGAAATATGCTCTTCTTATTCAGCAAATTTCTATCAAAAATTGATATTTGAATGCGAATGGTCAAACTATTGCATAACTTCAGATCGAAAATGTTCACGGCCTCCTTAAAAACTCGAATGCACATTAAATATTATTGACACAAGTCCCACCGTCCGCATTTAGAACCTTGCCTTTCTCGCAAAATATACGAAGACCCAACCCCACATCACGACTAAAACAAAGGGAGCATATACATATATCCACTTATATCTTCATCACCCGCCGGTTGGCGACACTCTTTCTGCGGTTTATGGCTGTAACTAATCAGCCTCCCATCGTAATATTTACAATTTCGTTTTGTGCGACTAAAGTTGTTGCCAGAATAGAGCCCATGTTATCCGCAATATAATGTACAATGAATTGGTTTGATAGTTTATCATTCCCTTGAAAACAAAGGAATGGATTCCGAAGAAAAACTTGGTAATCATTTAACTGGTTCGGCCCGCCATCAATGAAATGATTTGAATGAGACCCGCGATCCAAATTGTGTTTGACACCCCCGACATCAACAGGTTAATTTGAAAGGAAGCACCTTTCAAATAAATCCTCTCTCGAGGGAACTTTCACCGCAGTGCGATTCCATGTAATGAAATTTAGTTGCTCAGCCGAATGGAGATCGAGTAACGAATACTCTGACTGTGCGACGATGAAGGATTCCAAAGAAACATGTTACAATTGGAATTGCGACTGATGATATTATAATGTGAGACGAATAATGACGATAGGATCAATTGGGTTCTGTCCTATTCCTGTCCATCGGGCGTGATCAGTGATAAGAAATTAAGCTGTTGGTGTGAACTCAGTGGCGGCTCGTGACAATATCGGGTGGTGGGGCAAGGGCCGCAAGCGACTTGTTATCAATATGACGTCACAGTAGCGTTTTTCAACGTTCATGATGGCCACATGAATTTCCCGTAAACAATGATTTTTAACGTAGGTGCCGCGAGAGGTTTGCCGGTGACGTGACTTGAAGTGCGGTAACAAATGTTTTATTCATTGTTTTTTATTCAAATGATTATTTTACAAAATGTACGCGAACTAAGAATCGTTCCCATGCCACGAATCAATCATCAGGTTATCCTTAGTAGCATGCGTTATGATTTCATCGTAGAGATTACGCAAGCGCCGAGTAAGACTATACCAAAAATACACAGACCAACTACCTACAAAGAGCATTCGCATGACACCTTGTGGTGTTTTAATCGTTCCATGCTCAGCAATTCTGTAAAGTGCTGCAGCGCCTCCGACCCGATTTGTATATGGATTCTCGTCACGAAAGCGAGTCAAATCGATTTGCCCTCGTCCGAAAGTGTTTGGTACACGATCCTGATGCGTTACGACCAGGGGATAGGCAATCAAAGCGGTGGCACCCATAAACGTAAAACATTATAAAAAGCCAGCTGTTATCCATGGAAGATTAATTACGAGTCTGCCTGCCATCATTCAAGCAGGAATCAAAGCATTGTGTTAAATTGAAATGCGAGCACATATCGCATTAAACAATTTCATGAATAAATTATTTCATCTTGATGAATTTTTCACTTTTTTTCCATAGCCATAACAAAATATATCGGTAAATTAACTGTCAGTGTGCCTCGAGTAATAAGGATGAAAACCACTCACTTTTCCTTAACCATAGACATGGTTGAGTTACCTGGGCTCACTTGATTGAAATTATTCGGAAAGAACATGATGTGTACAGTCGTCCGCCCACCAGCATTAATTTATGTCTTGTATAAGTATTGTGCGCGACGTGATTTCTTATTAGCAAAATGTTCAATAACGAGTTTATTGAAATCTGGAATTCCCAGAACCACGTCGTTGTGAATCGAGAGAACAGCCAACGCATTAAGCCTATCTTGGCCCATCCTGTTTCTGAGAAAGGTCTTGATACGTTTCAATGTGCTGAAACTGCACTCGGATTCCGCGGATGAAATCGGGGTGGTCAAAATGATATTCAGAAAGCTAGTTACTGTAGCAAAGTTGATCGAAAGCGAATTTTCAACTAGGAATTTTGAAAGTTCACTAGTGGTTTTAATTTCCGAAAAGGATGTGTTAGAATACAAACAAGTCAACTCGCTCTCAAACCGAGCAATGTCGATCATCGGGTAATAACGAGGCACGCTGCGCAGTAGTCCAGAAGGAAAATGAATTTTGTAGGCAGGGAAATTTCTCGGATTTAACAGGGCGAAAGTAACCAACTGGTCACTATTCAGACGATGTTGGATTTGGGACATCAGTATATCGCAACATTCGTAAGCCGCAACAAGCAGGTTTTGCACACTTATCCCACGACGTAAAAGCGCTGTGTCACCAGCGAAGTGTACATTCGCCCGGATATGCGAAATTGCCTCACAAAAATGTGCAATACACAATTGCGCAGTAGTACCATCGGCCATACGCGACTGAAAAGTGCTGTACAGTGTATCGACGTGCATGAAGATGTCAC
>ATSW01014827.1:0-12170 GCA_000444245.1 Botryllus schlosseri | reverse complement strand
GACTCAGTAAATCTGAAAGTGTTGGTAAAACAGGTTGCCCTTATTATGTCTGTGAACAGGGCCAATGAACATTGAACACTTATTCGTTGTTTGGCGCGTTGCACCCTAACAGAAGTGAAACCAAAACAACCATATAGCCCGACGAAGACATTTACAATGAACACTTTTTATGAGATTGGTGATTTTAAATCAGGTGAGACCCCAAGTCTATTTAAAGACAATCTACGTAATCGTACGCGATATACAGTGTACCGTCAAACATGGCTCTGCAATAGAATCAAGCTACCCATGTCACGTGCAGAATTTTATAACATACATGAAATAATGTACGGTGCGGTCTACATGCGTCACGTTAATCGTGTATTTAATTTAACAGGGCTATAAAATACGTAAAACTGTGGAAGCATAGTTAAGTTGAAGAATAATAATCGAACATCTACCTACACGAAGTCGCCTTCTGTGTAATCGTAACTAGCAATCGTGAGGACCCGTTAATACGGGAAACAAGCGGTAATCTCTACGTTAACCACCCGTGACACATTTGACACAAAATGACGTAATCGTAATAGATCAGCTGTAATTGTATGTTTTTCGGAGTAGTCAGCAATGCCTCGGCGCTGGGATCAAGCGTCCTTGTGAGAATCACAGCTCTCCTTCGCATTAGTCAGACTGTTTTGAACAACGATGCAACTTGAAAAAGTCATTAGTTCTAACACTCATAGATGTAGCTACTTAGCATGACCCAACCGACCACACTGCCGCCCGAGTCTAATAATACCGGCGTGTGGTTTTTATGAAGAAATTACATATTTTTCAATTCGACACGCCGCGCACGCTCGCGAAGCAAGGTGACTTGAAAGATCGTAAACACGGAGGGAAATAATTGCTCGGACGACGATAGTAGTTCGGAACAAGTTGAAATTGCCGTAACTACCCGTGACAGCGGATACCAGGCAATTAGCAGTTCAGCAGCTGTGCTATTTTATTTACGGATTCCCAACGACGTTTTACGGAAAATGAGGCTTTTTACCTCGAAACTGCTATGGATGTTATCTTCCATTGTAAGTATTTGCAGACTTTATAATCCTCTGCGGGAGATACGTGATGCTCGCCCAGACAATGCACGTTGGACATGGACATGCCTTCGATATCATTGTTTCCATAATATCGTATTGATGCACATCTCGGTGAAGGCAGACCGCACCGCGTAGCCCCGCGACCACTAAACACAAACCAGGACAATATGCGATGAATTGTGAAAACACGGCGCGGTGTAAATAGCGGGCGGGAAGTCATAACAAAGTCTACGCGCAAAGACGTATTCGCGATTACAACTGTGTCTGAGCAGGAAATCTAACGCGGAATGACATGAAATACATACGGCGATAGTGTGCTTTCTACAAAAACCGCCAATCACACAGTAAAAAATGGATTTTTAAAGTATCTGCAGAACCAAAAGTCTTATCTCATCATCGATGCTATTAAAGTCTCTTTAGACTGCAATAAGTAATGGCTGAGCTAAAAAAAAGCTCTGGACTCTATTACACAGATTTTAATCGGTGCCGCTGACACCGATAAGGTTTCAGCGTTGCAACGCTATGATTTTGATGCTGGCGAGCGATTCCCAACGAGAAGGGACATGTCAAATGTTTGTAAGAAGTGCACTAAAACAGCTAGATTGTGGCTATCATTGATCGATTATGTGTCAAAGTTTGCTGTACACAGTTCATACTAGGTTCGCTTGTGACATTCCCTTGTTTATAGATCTCCCTGAACACATCGCCATCAGGCTAAATCCTACCTCAGCAACGTGTAAAGTAAACTGGAAAGTGTGCCATAATACATTCTCTATAACGCATGATCATTGTTACCATCCTTTATAATCCTAAGAAATATGGCATGCTTAGCAATGCCGGCGCTATACTCTGATGCCCGTCCCTAAGGCCAACATCATACGCTCGATATCAAAACCGTGCGACCGCGCATTCACGCAGGGAAAATGTATGTGTTTCGTATGCCTCGATCAGGTCACATATGTTATACTTGTTTGACCGGCACTAGTTTTGAACAGAAAGTGAAAGTGGGTGTAGAAATTAATACGAAGTGAATACAACAATCAGCTGGCATCATCAAGGCAGTTATAGAAACGACATCAGATAGCTAAATAAAACAAAATCTTTTAATCTGACGGAACGTGTGAATGTGACCCCTACAAATATTCCCTGGCTTTTATTTAAGCCACTGATCGCAAATGCATATCTCCACGGTAAATCGGAGACGAGCGACACGGATCGGGGGTATGGAACACATATCAACCGTACAAATACTAATCGGGCATTATCAAATATTTATTTATCTTACTGAAACCAGCTCACGCAAAGATGTTGAAAAGGTCTCTCGGGCGTGCATGTTCCTTCGCACTGTGCGGTTAATTTGATTATTTCCGTGCTATGGTGTCGATCGCGAGATCCGGGTTATTTGGGTAGAAAGCAGTCGCGCTTGAACTTAGCACGGTATTGGCCTTTTGATTCTGTAACGCTCACAGTCCCGGCATTTCGCAATCTAACCAGCAATCGGTTGAAGCTTTTGCAATAACTTGCGGGCGTGTTTCCTCCCGTACTGGAGACGGTGTGACGAATTTGCAGGAAACTCCCTGACATCCGATGCGCTGTCGCATCACGACTGTCGCCGCATTTGTAATTAATATCGCTTCGCGGAGAAAGAACGAACAAACACAAAACAAATAAGTAAACAGCGGACTGTGGAAGACGGAGTAACGTCCTCAATTTACCCAGGCGGAAATCCTTCGATAATATTATTAGCGGTTCCCAGGGAGACTGATATATCGGTCTTCTTTCCGCTGTAACATATTCGACTGTCGGATTATGTTAATCCACCGGAAATGTATTGCATTCCCTCGAATTTCCATTGTTATTCGCGTCAGGTAACATTACCAGGCGTGCCGCTTTTGAAATTATGAATTCAAATATTTTCCATCTGAATTAATTGATATCGGTTACTCGTTGGATGTTGATATTATTGGTTTACACTTACATGTTGTCAGGTAGGTACCCATATGTCTACATATAGGTAACCCCTCTAATCTGACAAATCTATACAGACAAAGATGTAAAACAGAATCACCCTTACTATAGTTATATTGGTTTGTTTCCAGGATTATTGTGCACATTTGAAAAGCCGTATAAACAACACACCAATACCGTTCGGGTGAAACACAATACGAAGTGCCGTACGGGATCTAGCTTGATTTGATATCCGTATTGTATCGTGTCTCCGATTAGGGTATTGGCTATTGCATAACCTTTTTTTGTGACCCCTAAATCGCGAACCCAATAGTTTCATAGGTTCGCGTTCGCAGAGGAGGTTGTACACAATCAATCAATCAACCAATTACATTTTCATCTGCCCACGACACACACAGACACACACTATGTACAATGCGATGTACAAGACACACAATGCGATTTAATAAACAGATTGGAGGATGCCCAACAACCAGTTGCGGTCTCTTAATCTGGCATCCACCTCGGCCTGTTTCCCGATGTCACAGTCTTCTTTGATGTTAATCTTTCTTCGGCGGTATTTCTAGCTTTTTTTCTTCATCGGGTCTTTATTACTGTGCTTTTCTGTAGCCGTAAGAACAGCGAGACGATAGCGTAGTGGTATAATCCACAGCTACGACACCCATGTTCGATTCCGACCGAGGTCGACTCCAGAATTCCTTCCCATGTGTTGGAGGTTTATCTAGGCTCCTCCTCGCTATCTCCCCCGCGTAAGTGATGACTTACAAAAAGCCTAAAATTGGGCCGTGCAACAAGTCGGCAGATACGGAATCGAAAATAAGGTATCGGCCTGGTGTGAATGGCCATAGCAGTCGACAAACACCATGAATATACCACAAACAACAACAACAGCGAGACGTGGCGAGATACAGCGTAGTGGTATATAACAGTGCTGGGATGACTAGAGTCACTGAATTGACTTGACTTCAAGTCATCAAGTAATCGGTGTCAACTAAATCGCTACATCATGTATATGTTCTGATTGTAACGTTACGTTGGTGTGACCTGCGAGAGAAAACCAATCACTCCATTCCATGATCATGCGTTTTACCGAGCCTCTATTGACATATCATAATCGTATAGACCAGTGGTTCCCAACCTTTTTCGCCCCATCGCCCCCTTTTCAGGGTCAACACCGATCATCGCCCCCCAAATTTTGTGTACCGAAAATAGGGAATACAAACTGTAATCACCGGCGGGTTGACTAAAAAAATAAAAATAAAAGGTCAAATTTTCGGCTCGATGTCTAATTTGACACAGTTTTATAACTAAATTTCAGTGGGTTGACTAAAAAAGAAGAAAAAAAAGGTCAGCCGTTTTGACGCGCCATCGCCCCCCAATCGCCCCCTTCGCTATTTTCGCCCCCATCGCCCCCTTTGTCCATTTTCGCCCCCCTGTCGCCCCCTTCGTCATTTTCGCCCCCCTAGACCGCCAAATCGCACCCTGGGGGGTGATATTGCCCACGTTGGGAACCACTCGTATAGACCGCAAAAGCAGAGATCATGAGAGCTTACCTTATACAGCTTACGGCATGGTAAACTAATAGTGAAGTAATCTAATAGCAATGTATTTCTGTTTGATAAACTGCCCACAGAGCCCAGTGCTCAATTGCTCATATAACCAACTGTCTGATAGGAATTAAATCGAATACCGTTTATACGTTTATATCACTCATCAACAATTGGAGCATGCTTAAATTGTATATCATGGATGTTTAGGTGGGTAGTGTATTGCATCATACCAATTTTTTTGAACTTTTTGAGGTTTCGAATTCTATCCTGTATTTTGGCTGATATAATTATAGACTGAGGCAGGGACTGTGCCGTTACTAGCGTCGTTTAGCAGTTCTCCGCATGCGCTAGCGATAAAACTCTCTTTCCGTGTATAATCAACTCTATATTCGTTCCTCGATTCAGAATAAGTATGACTCAATCTGCGTTTAAAACAGTTTGCAAAATTAAATGTCGTTGTATCATGCCTCGTGATTTGAATATTTAACTCGACTTGACTGGAGACTTGACTCGTGACTCGACTTGCCCCGACTCGACTTGACTCGAGTCACCTCCAAAATTTGAGTGACTTGACTTGACTCGAGTCATAGTATGCACTGACTCGAGGTGACTTGTGACTCGAAGGTATTGACTTGATCCCAACACTGGTGTATAATCCACAGCTGCAACACCAATGGGTTGCGGATTCGAGTTCGACCGCGAGGCCGAGTCCACAATTCCTATACCTAAGTGTTGGAGTTTTATCTAGGCTCCTCCTCGTCATCTCATCCACGTGAACGGTGTTTTATAGAAAGCCTAGAAGGGTGCCATGCTATATGTCGGCAGCTGCGGAATAAAAGAAAATCGGCCTAGTGAAAATGATCATGGTCGTCTAGACGTCTACAGACAGCATGAACACCAACAAACAAGCAGAGAGACGGGAAGACGACGACGGGACTTGAACCTTGCGTAGATGACGCCGACGCTCATCACTAGGCTGTCTCCTCCTCTACATGTCCTACGGTCCTACATCGTGAGCACTTTTAGTGGCAAAGTTAGTGGCAAAGTTCGCCATGCCTGATGAAATTAAAAAATATATATATTTGGGTATGTTTACTGAAAATCGGTGTGACTTATGCTGTTGTTCCCTTTCCGAGGCCATGGGAGAAATGCGAGGCTTCACCTTAGAAGAAAGTGTAATCGTATTGTTCGGTCGAAACGCAGCATCGTGATACAAATTGCATATCGAGCTAATAAATACTGGATATATAATCGGCATTTCAAAAGGACGGGGTTGCGATTACGAACCCCAATCTCCCTAGCTTACGTCATTGCACACGGCGCATGTGCAACCCGCCAGGGGTGCCTACGTCTATATGCTGAATCAAGTCATTGTTTAAACCTTGGAGTTTAGACAAACAAGCAAGTAGTTTAAACAAAACCCTGAAGATTACTCAAATTGAATATAGTAAATGGGGATAGTGAATTAGTTAAATACCCTTAACGATTACTAGATATTATAACTTCTACAATAACGAATGAAGATATAACTATATTCATGCAGCAATTCTGGAGGATAGTCATGAAATTAGCTCGGGACTGAGTAGCTGCATATTGGAGTGGTCCTATTTCGCCTATACCCTAAACTAAACACACAACATCTTCTCTACAGATTCCGCGACAGGAATGCCTCGCGTAAACTCGACAGCGACACTATGCGTAGCTGCGAATCCCGACTTTTCAACACACATTCCAAAGATTGTATATATGAAAAAACGTGTTCGAAAAGTCATTCCATTTAGCAGCATAAGAACAGATCATAATGAAGAACAGAAAGACGCATTCGAAACGCTGACCTAAGCGGAAATATATTTTATGACACACTGGCGACTCTCCAGCACCAATTCACACTAACATTACAGGATAAATAAATATTACAAAAAGATGCACAGATATCACGGCAGTATTGTTAGTGAGTATGATTTCAACGGGTATAAAAAATTGACGGCATAAAGTAGCGATAAGGTAATGGAAAATGTTGTAAATAACTTACAGATCTCCCGAGAAGGGAGTTTAAATATTGTCATAAAAACACAGTGAACGATTACAGCGGTTGCCTGAAATAACGTTCAGAGGCTCTTTTTCTTATCAGAATAAGTCAAGTAGTATAAAGCATACGTTACAGAGCACAGCATACTGCATTCGTGTATGAATCGAAATACTGTAGCCTGCTTGTTAACGTTATGCTTGGTAGTAAATCTGCAAAGTGGACGCCAGTAGTGGAATCCCCAATAGGGATGCCTTACAATTGATATTGTCGCAATATCTTGTGCGGTAGCCTGCGGAATTTGCCACCGGGTGTACTACGCTTTCCTCTGAATCTGGATAGTCGGGTTGCGAACCCCTCAGAACTCATCTGATGCTCCGTACGTTGCACTAGACAACGGGCGTACATAATGCGACCGCGTTTGGTATGCATGTTCTCGCCCTTGGAGCAAGTGTGGTGCAATTTGTGGTAGTAACACATTTTGATGAATCCGACATGTTCGCAGCCTCGTTTGCAGCACATATGAAACCGGTTTTGGAACGGATACAGCCTCTCGTCAGGTGCGCGAGATCGCAATACCACTGTAAACAGTAATGTAAATATGAATGTTACAAACTCACACGAAAATAACCAGTATGCGTAAACTATACTCACAATTCCATCTGAGTGTTTGGAAAGGATAGTGAAATGAGTCGTCGCGACAGATGAAACGCATGTCTTTGACAGCAAAAGGTTCGCATACGTGACTATATCTCCTAGAGTGACTGCAGTGACCGACAGAAAAGAGCATTACCACAGCCAGCAGGCGCAGAGCAGCGTCACTTGTATTCATCCCGTTACTAGCAATCAAGTATATACACTATATATGAAGGTAATTCTGTAAAAACAAAATTAGATTTATATTTTTATTATTGTTGTTACAATTGCACTCGCTCGGTACCAGTTGGACTGGGGAAATTGTGTTCCGCGTTCAGGGTAAACCATTATTATGTACAGCACAACTAGCTGATCACATATACATTGAGATCGATCACACAATTAAACACAAGTCTAGCAACCAACTTTTCGCATCTTTATAAAACACATACAAGCTGGTCTTCATGTAGAAGAGACGCTCAGAATAGCACGAAAAAGGACAATTTCAATGCTCTCGAACATAACGCGATATCACGGCGTTTCACAAAACCAACTCATCGGAGTGCGTCAAGTACATTCGACATCAGTAATGATTCGCAAATCACGCGAATATTAAACTTTCTTGGCGCATACGCAAAGGATTATCGAAATTGCATAAATCCAAAACGGCCATGCTACACTGCAAGGGCGGTACAAACTGATCACTGATCAGTAAGAAGCAAAGGTAGTCAATAAAACTTTAATTCTCCAATACAAGCAGCTATGTATATATCACAAAGTATTTCCGATGAATATATATTTATTTAGCTGACACAAGTCCATAAATATAATGATTATGTGTTTTATCTTCATTTTGACGACTACTTTTAGCGCTTTCCCCACTTTCATTGCCGCTTCCCTTCTAAAATCCTCCTATGCTTCCCGTGCCTCCTGACTCCTTTTGCACGATCGGCTCTTTCATGTCGCGTAAGGCAATTCACTCGTATCCTGTACCGGGCTACTCCGCTTGCTGCTTTTGAGCGGGCATCGCAGTGACTGTACCAGATTTGGTGCGGTCACATTTTGTGCAGCTCGTGTTCGTAGCAGCCTCGTTTGCAGCAATTTCCGGCTTGGTGTTGGTACGGGTGAAGGTTGTGATCGGGCAGACAGTGGCGCTTGCAAACTGTAATACAAAGTAAAGGGATAAACGAAACAGCACGCACAGTACGAAAACAGTACTAAGACAGTAAATACGAACGTTCATACCATATTATAAGTGAAAATTTATTGAAATCACAGTATATATATATGCGAACCCCTCTAAACGCATCAGATGCTCCGTACGTCCCACTAGACAACGAGCGTACAACATACGACCGCGTTTCGTATTCATGCTCTTGCCCTTGGAGCAAGTATCGTGCAATTTGTGGTAGTAACACATTTTGATGAATCCGACATGTACGCAGCCTCGTTTGCAGCACACATGAAACCGGTGTTGGAACGGATACATCCTCTCGTCAGGTGCGCGGGAACGCAATACCACTGTCAACAGGAATGTAAATATGAACGTTACAAACTCTCACGAAAATAACCAGTATGCGTAAAATACTCACAATTCCATCTGGGGGTTTGGAAAGGATAGTGAAATGAGTCGTCGTTACAGATGAAACGCATGTTCTTGACAGCAGAAGGTTCGCATACGCGACTATATCTCCTGGAGTGACTGCAGTGACCGACAGAAAAGAGCATTGCCACAGCCAGCAGGCGCAGAACAGCGTCACTTGTATTCATCATCTTACTAGCAATCAAGTATATACACTATATATGAAGGTAGCTCTGTAAAAACAAAATTAGATATATACTTTTATTATTGTTGTTACAATTGCACTCGTTCGGTACCAGTTGGACTGGGGAAATTGTGTTTGGCGTTCAGGGTAAACCGCTATTATGTACAGCACACAGAACAGATGACATATACATTGAGATCACACAATTATGCAAAAGTCTAGCACTCGACTTTTCGCATCTTTAGAAAACACATTCAAGCTGGTCTTCATGTAGAAGAGACGATCAGAATAGCACGAAAAAGGACAATTTCAATTCTCTCGAACATAACACGATATCACTGTGTTTCACAAAATTAACTCCTCGTAGTGCGTCAAGTGCATTCGACACCAGAAATGATTCGCAAATCACGCGAATATTAAACTTTCTTGGCGCATACGGAAAGGGTTATCGAAATTGCGGGAATCCAAAACAGCCATGCTACATTGCAAGGCAGTGCAAACTGATCAGTAAGAAGCAAAGGTATAGTCAATAAAACTATAGTTCTCCAACACAAGCAGCTATGTTGTAGATAATAACAAAGTATTTCCGATAAATATATATTTCTTTAGCTGACACAAGTCCATAAAAATATTAGTTATGTGCTTTATCTTCATTTTGATGACTACTTTTACCGCTTTCTCCACTTTCATCGCCGCTCCCCACCTAAGATCCTCCTGTGTCTCCCGTGCCTCCTGACTCCTTTTCCACGTTCGGCTCTCTCGTGTCGCGTAAGGCAATTCGCTCGCATCCCGTACCTGGCTACTCCACTTGCTGCTTTAGAGCGGGCATCGCAATGACTGTACCAGATTCGGTACGAGCACATTTTGTGCAATTCGTGTTCGTAGCAGCCTCGTTTGCAGCAATTGCCGGCTTGGTGTTGGAACGGGTAAAGCTTGGAATCGGGCAGGCGGTAGCGCTTGACGACTGTAATACAAAGTAAAGGGGTGAAGAAGACAGTACGCACAGTACGAGAACAAGTAGATACGAATGTTGATGCCGAATTTCAAATGGCAATTAATTGAAATCACAGTATACCACAGTTGTAAGAGATTTTCCCGAGCAGACAGACACTGCTAAAGTTTGTCTCCATACAATCGATATATCACTGGATAGAAGTACGACCACACAACTTTGAACCCACCGTTACGCACGTAGTATCGTAAATATACTGAAAAATAATGTCGATCGATATCTGATCAATCTAACCCGAATCGAGTTATCGCGATCGCGGTCGATGGATTCTACTTTTCTGCTTTGTTGTTGCTAGAGCAAATCGCTTACTACTTACTGTGTTCTCTACTGAATTCGAATGGAAACTCAAACGCCGAATTTTCGCAAAACCACGCCAAGAACCGCCGAGCGTCGTGCGAACACATAACGAAAGGCCGCATGCCGACTGACGATCCTGCCACGCTGGACGCGAGGTAGAACAAAGCGACGGCAAATGCGCCCGCCTTAAATATATTTTTCATTTCTTGTGATGAGTAATTTGACTCACAGATTTCCTGCGTAAAAAATATTCATTCCGTTACTCGAGGGTTTGATGAGGCATGTTCGGGGAAAACAAAGTCGCAATATTGCTCTTATTGACAGCTTGCCTTTCGTAATGAGGCTTACGACGCTCTACTTGCCAGCATAGCCCAGAAACTATTGCTGATACTAGACAGTTACTTGCAATGAGATTTACCCGCAAAATGCCTAATTCTACTACGTTTGAATCACTTATATAGGCACGATATACCTATTGTTCTTCCTGTGCTTTTTTCGTGTCAAGTTCTGTCCAAGATTTGGATGCGTTATGTGTCAAAAGGAGAGAAACCTTGGTGGCGCATGCATGTCCGATGCCTATGCAGACTTGGAATTGATCAGCCACCCGGAAATAGATTACTCTCGCATTATCCCAAGCCGTAGATAAGCCTACCAGAACTCGGGAATACAATATTTTCTTAGGCAAGCGGGCGCATTTTTCTCAATTTCAACACGTGATAATCAGGACTGTGGCCGTACGAACACCTTCGAAGATCGTGCATGACCTCATCGGTTTTGTTTTGATAATTGTATTACTCATTTTAAGAGGTCTAAATAATTAGATTGGTTTAAGGAAGACGTGAAGGCTCACCCAATAACATTGCACCAAAGACCAACCGCAATGATGCTGTAAATGTGACAGTTCAGCAGTTCTGCATTGACGAATTCCGTTGTCCGGTATTTTCATCATTCCGGACAGGTCACATATTCATCTGCTTCTGCAGAAAACCTTGGTAGCTATGTCAGGATCGACCGCGTAAAACTATATTTTTGAAAATATTGTCACACAAAATATTGTCAGGCTACATATAAACGGGCGGAACGCCAATGGATAATATATTAATTTCAACATTAAATACGCGAGTCATCTCTAATGTGCCGTGGAAATCAAGATAACATTGAAATTTCATGGATCAAAAATCGCTGTAAATGTAGCAAATCATATAGTACCGCACAACTGATACTTTATTTCTACAGATGAAGAGATGAGAATCGGCATTATTTAAGACACCAATAAAAGTTTATAATTAATTACGAGCAACGACAACGATCACAACGGCCCTCGTCGACTTCCGAAAACAGCCGACCAAGTTGAAATTACGACCCAACTTATACGTCACAATTCGTTCAGCTCATGCGAGCTAACCCAAATCCATTGACAACGTCACATATGATCTGTGATTCTTTCCGAACTATATTCGTCACTGGTCATTTCTGACTTATACTGTGAAAACTTGTGCGGCCAGCGACCAGTAAGCTGCCACCAGGTGCGTTGACACTCCCAACTTCCACCCAATCACAGATTAGAAAGTTTCGTCCGATTCTCCACACCGGTACATTTACAAACGTATCCTTTCGTGTGAAATATTTACCTAATCTGTCCATTTGCACTTAAACTTGGTAGAAGTGGCTTGGTTTCAGGTCACATTAGTTCAGAATGTAGAACCTCTTTGTTGTTGTTGTTGCAGTGAACTTTCAAGGCATCCAATCTGCTTCGATGGTTTCGCTTGCCCTATTTCGGCGTTGCGGTCCGCACGCGAGGTCCTTGGCGACAGCCGAAGCTAGGATGAAAGTTTGGCA